>CAUYSK010050408.1:0-17075 GCA_963575035.1 Avahi laniger | reverse complement strand
AACAGCCTTTCCCCGGCGGGCCCTGGGACCTGCGCCGGACATGCTGCTGCTGCTGGCCCTGCTCTGGGGGAGGGCGGGGGTGGAGGGACAGGGAGGGTACTGGGAAAGTTACACGCTGCAAGTGCAGAGTGTGGTGACGGCGCAGGAGGGGCTGTGCGTCCACGTGCCCTGCTCCGTCTCCTACCCCCGGTACGGCTGGACTGACTCTGACCCCGTTCGTGGCTACTGGTTCCGGGAAGGGGCCAAATCATACCAGGAGGCTCCAGTGGCCACAAACGACCCAGCTAGGAAAGTGCAGGAGGAGACCCAGGGCCGATTCCACCTCCTCGGGGATCCCAGGAGGAACAACTGCTCCCTGAGCATCACAGATGTCAGGAGGAGCGACAATGGGTCATACTTTTTTCGGGTGGAGCGAGGAAGAAGGATGAAATGGAGCTATGTACACAACAAGCTCTCTGTGCATGTGACAGGTAAGGCTTGGGCTCCGGGTGCCCACAGGGGGAGATGGTGGGGGCGCAGGGCAGGGCTGGGCGGGGACCCCGTCCTGGGAGGGGCTGGGGGGGAAGCCTGTTGGGCTCAGGGGCGGAGCTGGACCAGAGCCTGAGCTCCTCTCAGGGCCGCACCTGGGACCCTCCCTCCTGACCCCGCGTGTCCCCCCCTCCTCCCAGCCCTGAACCACACGCCCCACATCCTCCTCCCCGGGACCCTGGAGTGCGGCCGCCCCAGGAACCTGACCTGCTCTGTGCCCTGGGCCTGTGAGCAGGGGACGCCCCCGATCTTCTCCTGGATGACAGCTGCCCCCACCTCCCTGGGCCCCAGGACCACCCGCTTCTCGGTGCTCACTCTCACCCCACGGCCCCAGGACCATGGCACCAACCTCACCTGCCAGGTGAAGTTCCCCGGAGCTGATGTGACCACGAAGAGAACCATCCAGCTCAACGTGTCCTGTGAGAGCTGGGCCAGGCACCCTGGTCCCTGAGGGTGTGGTGATGTGGTGGGGGAGCAGGAAGGTTGGGGCGGGAGAGACTTGGTGGCTATGTCCTGGAGCCTGGCTGAGTAGGAGACCTGGAAGGACACAAGGCCTCATGCATTTCTATGGCTTCTGGGGCAGGGGAGCAGTGCCTACCCTCATCTCACCCCCGCCCAACTAAAAAGGGAAATCCTCCCTTCCTGTCCCAGATGGTCCACAGCACCCACCAGTTGGTGTCTCCCTAGGAGATGGCCCAGGTAGGCCTCCGTCGGGCTGTTACTGGTGCAGGGTCTGTGCTG
Organism: Avahi laniger; assembly: GCA_963575035.1. NCBI lineage: Eukaryota > Metazoa > Chordata > Mammalia > Primates > Indriidae > Avahi > Avahi laniger. The sequence goes on along the minus strand of CAUYSK010050408.1, from coordinate 15,806 downwards.
GGTTTGGTCATGGCTGGACTTTCAGAGTCAAATTGTTGTAGGACAGGCCTACAGTTAGACCCAGGTAGCCCCATCGAGTTTCTTGGTTAAGGACATTTGGAGAGTGACCAGCAACTTCCTGTCTTCATGTCCCATGTAATGCTCTTCATTCCTCCCTTCACTGAACAACTTGGGGGCATTTTGAAATTGACCTTATTTGTTAGAGCAGTTTTAGGTTCACAACAAAATTTACTGGAAGGTAAAGAGAGTTCCGATATTCCCTCCACCGCAACAGATGTACAGCCTCCCCCATTATCAACACCCTCTGCAAGAGTGGAACATTTTTTATAATCAGTGAAGTTACAGTGACACATCATCATCACCTGAAGTCCATAGTTGACATTGGAGTTAACCCTTGGTGTTGTACATTCCGTCTCCCATCATTCTACCCGTCATAGGACCTCAGCCATGTCGGCATCCCACATGGGCTTTGACAAATGCATAATGACATGCATCCACCTCAATAGTATCGTATACGAATAGCTTCACAGCCCTAAACATTCTTTGGGGCATCATTTTATTTAATGTCAATCCCTCAGCGCATAGCTCTGACCTCTGTCCAAAGACCAATGCTGTCTCCACTGCCCCCTTCCCTTCGAGAATGGCATCTAGTCCCCTCGCAGTACAGGCAGCACCACTGGGGCAGGGATAATTCCCAGGTCCCTCAGTAGTCCTCATCGACTTGTTGCCATGCGATGCTCAGAGACACATCCCTGGCTCTGGGTGCTGGGATCCCAGGAGGCACAGCCAGGCAGGTCCGGGAGAGCTGTTCAGGTCTGACCGGAAGCTCAGGGAACGACCTCCCTGCCCACCCCACTCCCAGCCCCTCTGGAGGCACAAAGGACCCACTTGGACTCTGAGTGACAGGACCAGAGAGGAAACTCAGACACGCTCCCAGGGAAAAAGGAGGGAGACAGTTTGTCAGCATCCCATAGTTCTCTCTCTCCATCTCTCTCTCTCTGAAATGCCAACGGGGCCCAGAGCTTCATGGTCCTAATGAGGCCAGGTCTGGGGTATGTTGCAGAGACCCAGGTTGGAGAGGAACTGGGTCCTAGAGGAAATGAGGTTTGCTGGACAGGATTGTGGGACTGGACAGGAGGTGTTGGGTAGACTGTGTCCTTCGTCCCATGGGTCTGGAAATGGCCGAGGTACTATGATGGGTAGAAGGAGCTAAATCCAGTTTCTGAGGTGAGGGGCCCTTTCTACATGCTGGACAGTAGAGGGCACATGCTTGTTTGTTGGGACTGGAGTTCACTCCAAGTCTCTCTCGTCTGCAGGGAAACCAGACAGCAGAGTGGGAGTGATTCAGGGGGCCGTCGGGGGCGCTGGTGTCACGGCCCTGCTAGCTCCCTGTTGGCTCTGGGTCAGGTGTGGGCTGGAAGTGGAGAAGAAGGACCTGGAGTTGGAGGGACCTGGAGGGCTGGGAGGGCCTGGAGCAAGGCAGGGGGTGCGGTGGTGTTGAGGATCCAGCCAGTAGCTGCAGGGCCGGGCATGGGCCTGTCCCCAGTGCCAGGTCCCAGATGAGCAGGAAGTGAGTGAGGTGGGGACAGGAGGACCTTGTTACAAAGTCTGGTTATGAAGGGTCCTGGGCTAGTCTGCGCTCCACCCGCCACAGTCACTCATTCCAGGTTAGGGACAGTGACCCCACAGCCTGAGCAAAGCAGGCTCAGAGGCCCTGGTGCCTCCCACCATGGTGAAGACCCACAGGAGGAGGGCAGCCAGGCCAGCGACGTCCAGGAGTGACACCCACCCTGCAGCAGAGCCCACCTGCCTGGTGAGTGATGGGGCCCCCGGCGTCCAGTCTGCCCCGCAGACCCCTCCCCAGGGGGGCCCACAGTCTTGCCCCATTCAGCATGCCCGCAGCTGAGCTCGTCACCTTCCCTCCTGTTTTCGTAGGATTTAGTTCTATTCAGACAAGGCCAACAGAGCAGGAGACCACTGCCATTGGAACGATAGTTTGTGCCTATGTGTCACCACCCCACGTAGGCCACGTGGAGAAGCACCAGGGTCAGACAGAGGGCAGAGGGAGTGAGGGGGCCATGTGGACAAGAGAGTTTATGGTGGTTTTCTTGGAAAGAAATGGGTGAGACAGGTTTAGGATTGACCCTTTTGAATAACTGCAGCAGACTCTGGAGTTTAGGGGCTGTCTATAGTTGTCTGGTACCTGCCCTGTGGTGGTTAGAGCAGGAGAATATGTCCTGCCATGTAAGAGCTCAGTGAAGGACGGGTTGGTGGCGTGGGCTTTGGATGGACTGGTTTGCACAGGAAAGGTACATGTAGGCGAGTCCTCTGCTGTCTCTAGATACCTGCCGTCCCGGGAGAGCCAGTCTCTGTAGGGTCAGCAAGGTCCCAGCTGTCAAACCGTCAGAAGGGCATGGTTAACGCACCCCTAAACATGCTCCTCCTGCTGGGTTATGCGTCTCACTGGTGGCAGTCTTGTCCCCATTGCCCAACTTGAGACCTGGCCCCATCCGGCCCAGTCCTCCATCTCTTCTTCCTGTGCCATATGCCACAAGTGTGTCTGGGCTTCTTCTGAACACGGCTTAACACACCTGCTCCCTCTGAGCCAAGCCCCCTTTACCTCCTCATCCTGCCTTAGCCCCACCTCGCATCTCCGTCCCCAGCCCATGAGTGTCACCTTCCTAACAGGTCATTGTCCCATCACTCCAGAGATGCAAATACACTGCTTCTCCATACTGCTGAACTATGAGCACCCAAACAGCTTGGTCTGGCAGTTGGGGCAGGAAATCCAGGGTCGCCGTCTATGCTGTCTGTCCCCACGCTCCCCTCTCAGCCACCTCAAGCAGAGCAAGCTTTCTGCATCTCAGGACCAGTGCTCGGCCAGCCCCCACCTCACATGACTATATCCACCTGCCCCACCATGCTCGTCCTTCGAGCAATGACTTTCATTAACGTGCTCAACTCCCACTACAGTGCACGCCGCCGTGAGGGCTGGAACCCAGGCTCAACAGTCACACGTTCCTTCTGCGACTGTCTGTCTGCTCCCGCTTGCCAATTATTCTAGGGGCTTATGCCATTTCTGTATTTTTAAGAACACATATTTTACAAATGTAAAACATCCCAGCTGTCAAGATCTTACCTTTATTGGGGACTGGGATGAAAATAATGAAAAGTAAGTGGTGCAAATATGCAGGAAACAGGTGGGAAGTGAGTGCTATGGCAGGAAATGAAGTGGGAGAACGGGAGGGAAACCGGGGGCTGCAGGGCGGCCTTTGAGCAAACATCTGCAAGAAAAGAAAGAGCACAATGTGAGAGCTGAGAGAGTGCTGAGAACTCCAAACACAGGGCAGCACACAGCAGGGCTCTCAGACCAGAGCTCATCTGACAGGCAAAGAAACAGAGCTTAGGACAGTGCGGTTAGAGCAGAGTTGTGGGCGGGGGAGAGGACTGAGCAATGGTGGGTAGGAAACGAACTTGGGGAGACTGGAGGCTGCAGATCTTGCAGAGTCCTGTAGGCCACCGTAGTTATTTACACATTTTAAACAGAGCTGGTGCTCATTTTAATGCTGCCGTGGGAGACGGCACGTTGTAAGAGGTGTGGAAGAGCACAGACCAGGTAGAAGGACACACAGAGATCCAAGAGATGACGGACTTAGTCCTGCGCGAGTACGATGAAGCTCATGTGGAGAACTTGAGCTCCAGATACATCTTGGAGATGAAGTCACCAGTATTTGCTAATGAAGTGACCGTGCACGGGAACAATGAGCAAAGTGGGCTCACGGCTTCTGCTTGATGGTATCACAGAGGTCAAAGGTGGCTCCACAGATGTCCTGGGATGTCATGGATGTTCGTGGATGTCCAAGATGACTCCATAGATGTCATAGACACTAAAGATGATGTTAATGTGGTTGCCCGAAATTCAAACTTAAGGAACTGAATTGTCAATGACTACAATTGCCAACGCTACAGTAGGAGTATATTTTCAAGAGTGGATCAATCACCATATTGGTTACTGTAAATTTGAAGGTATTGTGAGACATCTAAATGAAGATGGCAAGTAGAGGGCAAAAATCTGGGGTTCAGGAGACCCCTTGATGTGGGGCACTGCACTTCAAGGTCTGATGGTGGCTGAATCCGCAGAGAAGAGATGGGGTCCACAGACAAAGCCTTGGGACCTCTCAGCATTTAGTCTCAGGGAGATAAGTTGGAAACGTCAGGAAGCCTGAGAAGGAGTGGCCATGGAGGAGGAAGGAATGACCAGGAGGGTGCAGGGTCGGGTCCTAGTGGCCAAGGGGAGAAGGGGCTTCAAGAAGCGGAAACTGGTCATGTGTTTCCAGTGCTGATTCGTTCAGTAAGACAGGATCTGAGAAATGATCGTTTGAACATAACCACGTGGCATTACAGCCGATCTTGTCAAAAGCAGATATGTTTGCCTGGTGGGGGAAGACCTCTTGATTAGAAAGAGTTCAAGAGAGAATGGGGGGAGAGGCTGTGATAACTGTGATGGACAAGGATTCCTTTGACAAATGTTGCAGTAAATCTAGAGCCAAAAAATGGGCCTGCAACAGGAAATGGCTGAACTCTGCATCTTTGCTGGTTCAGGCAGCATCTGACACTGTCTACGATGACACCACGTGGGCCTGTTTCCATAGGGCTTGTGGTGACCATACTCCCATGGCTTCCCCACCACACTGTGAGCTCCACAGGACAGGTTGGGTCTGATAAGACCTCTGTTCCTCTACTCTCTCATGTTCACCTGTGCGGCGTCACAATTTGCCATTGCATGTTTATTACCAGTCTGCTTCTGTCTTCATCTCCCTCAGTGCTGGAGGTCGCAGGGCCCACCTCTGCTTTGCTCCCTGCCTGTGGAGTTAGTTCCCGGCACATAGGAGGTCTCAGAGAGCTCTGGGGTTCAGTTCAATAAATGTGCGAGCTTGGGAAGTACCTAACTTCCCTGAGACTTCATTTCTCTGTAAAATGAGTAAAATAATAGTGTTTTCCACATAGGTCTGTGTGAGTGTTCAGGAGAATTGGAAATCAGTTAGTCAGTGCTCCATTTGTTCATTAACTGAATAAGTGGGATCGTAAGAAATGTTTGATGAAAGAATAGAAGAGTGAATAAATGTCCTCTCAGAATCAAACTCACTTCATGGACCCTCTCTGCTTTCTCCCAGTTGCCCTCCCCACTGCCCTTCTCTGGCCGCCTTCTCTCCTCTCCACACAGGAACACCAGAAGACGTCCAAGTCCCACGGCCCCACTGACGCATGAAGCTCTTTGGGGGCCACCTCCACCATGGGGACGGAGGAGGGGCTGCATTATGCCTCCCTCAGCTTCCCTGGGATGAATCCTTCGGAGGGCATCTCCGGCTACTGCTCAGAGATCAGGAATCAGTGAGGAAGTGACAGGAGCATTGGACTGAGCCAGAAGGTCCACGTCCTCTATGGGAAGGGAAACCAAAGGCTGACTCTTGGAGATTGAACATCCTACGTAAAATAGCTTTATAAACTGTTATGTGAGTTACCTGTTATATTTACATTATCTTAGACTTTGTAATCAGAGAGACTTGGGAACAAATCTGTGCTTTCTCATTTGCTAAAAGCATGACAGGGTGAGCTACTTTACCCTCTGTGTCTCAATTTCCTGCTCTGTAGAATGGGTGAACAATGTCCTGTCTCACAGGGTTGGTGTGAGGATGAAATAGAGGTGCACATGGAAAACACCCATCCTGGTGCACAGTGAGAGTTTCCTGCCTACTCATTACTTCTCCCTCGGACAGAAAGGAGTGAGTGACATTTGGTTCAGAGGCCCAGTGTGGACAGTCACACAGACTGTATCCCCGCCATTGATCATGTCCCAGACTTGCCCTCCAAGGTCACCGCTTTCCACTTCTGAACCTTCCCTTCCGATACTACCTGCCTCCTACTAGAATTTCTGCTTCCTTTATGTCCTGCTACAGGGAAAATCACATAATAGCATTCTGGGAATTTTCTGAAACCCAGAGCTGATCATGGTCAATACTGCCCCAATTCCCGAACCCAAAGAATGGTTTTCAAGTTTCTGAACATGAGATTCTTAGTCAGAGAAGCGCAAACCTTATTTGTAAAGGGCCAGAGAGTAAATATTTTAGGCTTTGCAAGACATAGGTCAGTGTTGCAACTATTCAGCTCTGCTGTTGCAGTGTAAAAGCAGCCATAGACAATGTGCAAATGAATTAATGATATGGCTGTTTTCCAACAAAATGTTATTTACAAAACCAGGCAGCCCACAGGCTGTGGTGTGCTGACCTCTGTTCTAGGTTGGTCTCAGTCTCTCCCAGTCTGCTCCTCCATGGCCACATCTGACCCTCAAGCCATTCTCTGCAGACCCCGTTCTAATGCTTCTCTCGCTGTCTGTGCACCCACTTCCTCCTCCAGAAAGGCTCATCACCAGGTCCTCGTCGGCTAACACCTTCTCATCCTTCTAAATGAGCTCCAAAGCGATGTCTGGGTTCAGATGGCAGAGGGAGTATGGGCTCATAATGTTCCTGCTAAAATCCCTAATTAAATAACAAAAACCAGTTTAAGCAACAACGGCCCCAAATTCACCAGCAGCTCCCAAGCCATGACAGAAGTGAAAGCACTATGTCATAAGCTCAAAATGCCTTTAAATAAACACGTGGAATATTCCCGTGTTGCTTAAAAAAATTCCTGATGCCTGAGCCCCACTTCCTTATCCACAGAAAAAACGGTTGAGTAAGACTTCTGTCTGTGACAATGACAGGCGGCTGATACGGATCAGTCTGCCTGATAAAACCTTAGACGCTGACCATTAGACTTCTGATCCAGCCAGGGTGGCATCGGCCCATTTTTTCCCCTGCCCCTCTCTTCTAAACACAACCATGAGCCTTGTAAATGGTCCCGGAGACAACCACGGGAGAGCTCCGAACAGTGGTTAGAAGGAGGAGAGCTGGTTTCTGACCCCAGGACTAGAGGAACAACACAGAGGCCATCATCATGTCTCCCCTGACCCCACCACCCACCTGAGGGAGGACACCCAGACCCACCGCTGCCCAGCCCCGACTCAGGAACACAGGGGTGGCCTCACGAGGCTCATTCCTGTCCTGGGTGAATGGGGAGCCGTCTGACATCATCGGTGTGTCTCCCATCACTGGAACGGGGGATCAGTCGGAGCCAGAAGTAAGTGGCCACAAAGTGCTGTCCTTGCCTTTCGGGCCTGACACTGTCCTCTTCTGTCCAGAGACACTGAGGCCAGTGCACAGAGCTGGAGAAAGGGACTCAGTCACGGTGTCCAGATTCCTGACCCTCAGTCTGCTCCTCTGCCAGACATGAAGTCTAGCCCCTCACTTTCAGAGTTGATTTTTATTCTTCCACGAGGCTGTTATGAAGCAAGACAGGTACAGAAGCAGTACAAAGACCAGTAAACAGAAAGGTTTAGCAAGCACATCCTCCTTCCCTGTGGCTCAGCCAGGTGGGGCAGACAGACATTGTCCATAGGAGGGACATTGCCTATGAGTTGACAAGAGGAGGGAGAAAAGGAGCTGGAGAGAGAGCCCAGCACCATCCACTGCTGCTGTCTGTTCCCGCCCTGACACCATCCATCTCTCTCCCGCTGGCCTGAACACATCCCAGCCTTTGCCCTCCTGGGCTAGCACTGGGACCAGAAGCCTCTGAGGTCAAGCCCCCCTGCAGAGCTGGCAGGTACTTGAGCTCAAATTACACACAGCGACAGCTCCCCTGCCTGGGTCTTCCCAGGGGCCAGAGTGTGCCCTGGTGGGTGGAGCATCTTCCCTGGGGGGTGGGGCAGAGCCTGGATCAGACTCCAGTGTAGAGACAGCAGGAGCCCAGGAAAGGGTCTAGTGACATCCCAGATCAGGGCAGCTGGTCAGAGGTGTCTAGGACCCTCCAGGGAGTGTGTCCATCCTCATACTTGGGCTCCTCACCTCCTGTGGGTATTAACTAGGGATCGGGGCAGTTCTGGACGAAGGACAGGAAACATGGGAATCCCCAGTAACTATCTGGGACTAACAAAGCTGGTTTGGAACATCATTAGTAAGAAATCATTAATCACTCCAAGAGGGGTCCTCATGGAATTTCACAGCTATTGCAGGAGCTGGGGAGAAATCAGGTTTCCTTTTTAATGTTGTAGCTGTCCTGCTACAGTTACTGCAAGGCTGCTATTTTTATTTCTCCATCTGAGTTGATTTGCATTTTTTCAGTCTGGAACACGTTTTTCCTCTTTCTATGTTTGCTCACATTTCTGTCTGGAGCCTTCCGGTCTCACGCTCTGTGATCTCAACCCCTCCAAGGCTCCCACCCCAATTTCTGCCCAGACACGTCCTGTAGTTCCTTTCTAGCCCAGGCTGTTTGAGCCCCATAGTCATGAAGTGGCAAGAAGTCTGGGTCCTGTTGGTAGGGCTCTGAGACCTAGAAACAGGAACCTCATGCCCCCCAACATTCCCCTAGGTATGCCTCTCTTTCTGGTCCTCACCCTGCTCAGGGGCACCCACCTGGGACTGACTTCCTCCTCACCTGTGGCCTCTCCAGGATCTGCTACACCAGGTGTTCAACCCTCTCCCCAAGGTAACCCCTTATCTAAGTCCTCCAAACCCTAGGACAGGGCTCAGCAGCTGATGTCCCCAGAGCCAGCCTTTTTAGGTCTGACAGAGCTACTGGATTTCCTGGCAGAGTTGGAGGTTTCTGGAGAAGGAGGGAGGAGAACAGCTGGAGTCCCTTTCCTCCTCAGGACAGATTCTGGACATGAGAGCCCAGCGGGAAGGGCCAGATGGGGACAACATGGTCATTATCTCCCGAACCTCTCTCCCCACTCCTAACCCACTTCCGCATGCCGGAGAAGCACTCTGCTGATTTGGCCCTGCCTCTACACAGAAAACAAACTTCTACTCGCCTCTCAGGGTTGGTCTCCAAAACTATTTCCTCTGGTTGTGCACGCGCAAATGCAAGGAGAGGAAAGGCAGACATAGGTATGTAATTTTTTTCTTTACCAAAATTAAACCAGTGCTTCGTGCAAGATCCTGCTACTTGTGTATATACCTCTCTGTGGATTTGGTAAGCCTGCCTGTCAACACATATTTATCACCTACTGTGTGCGAAGCAAGTCCAGAGTGCTCGGGACAGATGCACCTGGGACTCGCTTTCCAAGGTGGAGACTTCAGTATACAGTTAAGGAGACTTCTCTTACCTGTTCCCCGCCCACCTCCAATCTGTTCTCCACAGCGGAGACAGAGTGAATTCTAAACACCCAGTGGTGTCACTTTTCTGCTCCCTTCAGGGGCTCCCGGTTGCCCCAGTGGAAACAGGCAAAATCCTTAAGATGAGCCCAAGATGTTACAAGGTCCCTCTGACGTGGCCCCGAAATAGGGGGTCTGTTTCTAGGACCTTTGAACATAGCACACTCCACACAGCAAATGCATGCAGAGAGGCGAACACAAATTTCTTCATTTTATTCTATTAAAGGACACTTTTCCCCAAAAGGGTAAAATCATGACTCTCATGCAAATATAAAATTAGCACGTTAAGTATTTTAACTCACGGGAGACAAGCTCCATCTGCCTCGCCGATTGGCTACGGTATAGACCTATGCGGCCGCTGATTGGCTGCGGCGTGGACGCCCACACTGCCCGAGGCGAACCGGCGAGACCCGGCGCGACCGTCCTGCGCCCGCGACTGAAGACCGTTGCCGCACAGGACCGCGGCCGGCCTGGGGCCACGAGGCAGCCACAGGTCGGTTAGGCCACCAGCCGGGTCTCAGGCCTGTGAGGCCGCCGCAAGCCCCTTGGTTGGACAGAGACCAATTCTGGATCAGCCAGACAGGGAGACTAGGGACTAGGCAGTCAGGTCGCCAGGGGCCCTTTGTGAGTTCATCAGCCCGTCACTGCCACGCCGGTCACCTGGCCAGCCTGGAGGGCAGCCAGTGGGTCTTTGGGCCACCAATAACGGTCTGTCTGCTAATGATGAGGTGAGTGTCCTTATGAATCAACGGTTAATCGCCTTGTAAATCAGTTAATCAGATAATCCACCCCCTTCATAGCCTGCTCTGTTGATGGGTTAACTAGGCTCCCACTAAGTCTCTTAGTTTAGTCCCCCTCCGAGGCACTCAGGCATTAGCCACACAGTCGTCCCATGTGCGCCAGTTAATCAGTTTGACAGTTAGTCGTCATCGGTTTCCCTAGAAAATTCGTTTTTCCGTTAGGGTAAGTAGGTCAGTCATTCCTAAGTCAGTGCTGCCCTTAGAAAATCGGGAACACCTTTGTATCACTTACACCCTGCTGTGGAAATACACAGGTGGAAGGTAAAACTGAGCGATGGTCCAAGAAAATTGTAAGTGGGTGCATGAGGAGTCATCCCATGTATGTTCTAAAGCCCCGCAGAGAGGAGCAAGAAGAAATGAGAATTTTATAGCTAGATCGATCCTTATATTTCCAGCAATAAACCCACTCATGTTACAGATGAGGAGATAAAAGGAAAACCAGAGAAAGGAGGAAATAGTTGACCAAGGTTATTCTGCGATTTACTGTTAAAGCCTGGGCCAGGACCCAGGCAGGGCTCATTCCAACATCCAACGTGAGGTTTTAAATTGGAGAAGGGGCAGTTAACAGAGGCAGTTCAGAAAGAAAGTGGTCATGCAGTGTGAAGGAGAGGGGCACTTCATGGCCTGGTGGCCTGGGCAGCATCTTTTTTATGTGAGAAGGAAAAAGGGCAATCAGTGTTGACATTCGGAGGTTAAGGGCTAGGGCAGAGAGACCACTCAGAGGGTCTTGTGAAGCATGTACAAACGTGGAATAGGAGGGGAAAGGGCTAGTTCCAGAACACTGGGAAGGGATTAGAGGTGGTCAATAGTGGGCCCAAATCAAATGCTAACAGGAGATAAGCAGGTAATTTAATAACTAGTAACAAACATTTATCACGTGCTTACCATATGTGAGGTTCTGCCCTATGAACTCATTTAATCCTAACAACAGCCCTATAAGACGGGTGCTGTTACCATCCATGTTTCACATATGAGCAAACAGGCCTAAGGAGAAGTGAAGCAGCTCGCATGTTATAATACAGCTAACCTTCATTCCGGGTGATTTGACTTGAATTTGAAAAAATAAAAAAAAAGAGAAGCTGAATGTTTGGATTTTTTTATGAAATATCCCGAGTTTTAAATGTAATCCCATAAAAATGTTAACTTTAAAAATTAAGCATTTAGTAGGCCACACAAAATCTCTCTATGGGTCAAATCCAGCTAGGCTACCACAGAGCTGTAATCTCTGATGCAGGCTGACAGTGAGGGAAATGACTTACCTACAATCGCCCAGAAAGTGGAGGCAAAGATTAGGTCTTCTGCCTTCTGGTCAACTTCCAGGAAGAATCCAAGTATACTGTGTATCACATGAAGTCATAGCTGAAGATACCTGTGACTCACAGTGCTGTACAATTTAAAGATCTTTTCTTGCATGTCTTACCAACCCTACGTGGTAATCAGGGCTACCTGATTTATTCTTATATTTTATTCATGAGGAAGTGGCCTTAGAGAGGAGAATGGACTGGACTATGCTTCTACAGTGGTTTTGAAAGCAAAGTGGAATCATGGGAAAGACTGCATTTGGAGTCAAAGGTTGAGTTTGAAATCTGTCAGCCTCGTGGCTGCGAGCCTTTGGACCAGTCGCGGTTATTCTCTGGGGCTGTGCCTTCCTCTGCGAAGTGGTGATAATGAGATCTTTCTCACAGAGTTGTTGAGAGGATTAAGTAAGATAAAATTTCAGAGTCTCTAGAGGAGTAAATGGCAAAGATAGTTTCTCATTAGATGTTAATAAAAAGTAGTTACCAGTCATTGCAGCATGATTCAGTGATTCATAACTGAGTCATAATAGCCAGAGTGGAAACAACCCAAATGTCCATCAGATCATGAATGGATAAACAAAATATGGTATATTCATACAATGGAATATTGCTCAGTGATAAAAACGAAATGAGTATTGATATGTGGTACAACAGGAATTGCCCTTGAAAACATGCTAAGTGAAAGAAGTCAAACACAAAAGGCTACATACTATATCATTTCATTTATATAAAATGTCCAGAATGGGCAAATTCATAGTTACAGAAAATAAATTAATGCTTGTCTCAGCCTTGGGGGATTGGGGAAAATGAGGAGTTCATGTTAAAGGATACTGGGGTTTTTTGGGAGTGGGATGATGAAAATGTTCTGGAATTAGATAATGGTGATGGTTGCACATCTTTATGAATATGCTAAAAAGTCCTGAATTGCATAGTTTAAAATGATGAATTATATGGTATATGAATTATATCTTAATGAAAAGATTAGTTATAAAAAAAAGATAGTTTCCAGTAGAGCCATGGCTAAATAAAAACCAAAAATTCTAGGGAAAACTGGATGTTCACATGAAAAAGAATGAAATTGGACACTTCCTTCATACCATATACAAAAACCAACTCAAAATGGATTGAAAATGTAAATATAGGATGGGATACTGTAAAACCATTAAAAGAAAACATAGGAAAAAAGCTTCTTGACATTGGTCTGGACAATTTTTTGGACGTGACTGCAAAAGCACAGGCCACACAAAAGCAAAAATAGACAAGTGAGATTGCATCAAACTGAAAAGTTTCCACATGGCAAAGGAAACAATCAACAGAATTGATTCAGAGGCAACCTACAGGATGGGAGAAAATATTTGCAAAGCATACATCTGATAAGGGGTTATTGTACAAAATATTTAAGGAATGCAAACAAATAATTAGCAAAAAAAAAAAAAAAACCAAATAACCTGATTTAAAAAATGGCCAAGTCCCTGAATAGGCATTTCTCAAAAGAAGACATACAAATAGCCAATGGGTGTATGAAAAAATGTTCAACATCACTAATCATTAGAGAAATGCAAATTAAAACCACCAGTGAGATACCACCTACACCTGTTAGAATGGCTATTATCAAAACAACAAAAGATAACAAGCATTGGTGAGGATACAGAGAAAAGGAAACCTCCTATACTGTTGGTGGGAATGTAAATTAGTGTAGTCATTATGGAAAACAGTATAGAGTTTCCTTTAAAACAATTAAAAGTAGGATGACCATATGATCCAGCAATATCTGATGGAAATGAAATCAGTATCTTGAAGAGACATCTGCCCTCCCATCTTTGTTGCGGCATGATTCACAATAGCCAAGATGTGGAATCAACCTAAGTGTCCATCAGTGAATGAATGGAAAGAAAATGTGATATATGTATAACACATATACACAAACACACACAGAGCAGGTTCTCAAATAATGCCATTTCATTCAACATCATTTTGTTACAACATTGATGAGAAAAAAAAAATTGATTCCTAGCTGGGGCCACTGTCTGTGTGGAGTTTGCTGCTCTCCTCATGTATGGTAAAATTTATTTCATTGTACATCATTTTATTAAAGTTACCATTTCCAAGAACCTATCGATCGTGTTAAGTGACGACTTACTATACACATGCACACACACAAAATGAAATATTATTCAGCCTTTAAAGAAGGAAATCCTGCCATTCGCAGCAACATGGATAAACCTGAAGGAAATTATGCTATGTGAAATAAATCAGACACAGAAAGAAAAATACCACATCCTCTCACATGTGGAATCTAAAAAAGTCAAACTCATAAAAGCAGAGAGTAAGTAGAATGGTGGTTGCCAAGGACTGAGAGGTAGGGGGAATGGGGAGGTGTTGGTCAGAGTACAAAGTTTCAGTTAGGCAAGATGAATAAGTTCTAGAGCTCTAATGTACAGCGTGGTGACTATGGTTAATTACACTGTACTGTATGCTTGAAATTTGCAAAGAGAATAGATCTTAAGTGTTCTCACCACACCTAAAAAAGGCAACTGTGTGAATGATGATTACGTTAATTTGCTAGATTGTGGTAATTATTTCACAATGTATACATATATCAAAACGTTGTATATCTTAAATATATAAAATCGTTATTTGTCAATTATACCCCAATAAGCTGGAAATTAAAAAAAACAAAAACAAAAATTCTACTTTACCTTTTCCCTAATCACTGCCCAGGTAAGCACTGGTATCAACTTATTATAAATCCTTCCAGATCTTTGTATTTTCATTTTATTCATTCATGTATGTATATTCATGAGTATATTATATATGAATATACAGGTATATATTTACATATAATACACATATATAAAGCTTTTACATAAATGACAAATTATCCAATTTTCATTTAAATATTACGAAATATTTCAGACATATAGAAAGGCATAAAAATCATAAAACAGGAGCGTATAGCCACCGTCCAGCTTAAAATTAAGGACACTACCCCTGATGTGCTCCCCTCCCCAAACACATCTGCCATTCTCAATCATAGAGGTAACTGCTGTCTGGAATTTGGCATTTATCATTCTGTGCAATAGGGAATTTGACTTTGCCTGAAGAGAGGTCTTGTCTTTTCCCTTGGCTTCTGAGAGATACTCTCTGAGTTCCTGCAATGTCATGCCTGCCAGGAGTGCCTTGTTTGCCCGGGGCCTTGCATCGCACTGTGTAGTCTAGAACCGTGGTTTAGAGCAGGGGCTGGCTGCACTAGATGACTTTAACAATGGGGTTTAGGGTGGGAGCTGGCCATACCAGATGGTCTAACAATGAAATTTAGAATAGGGGCTTTGGATCCAGTGATACCAGTTCACCTTCAGGAGCAGCTGGTTGTCAGATCAACCACAGGGAAAGCCAACCATGCCCACGTGATGGAGGCTTAATAGAAACTGGACGCAAAGCTGGGTGAGCCGCTCCGGTTGGCAGCACTCCGTGCACATTGGCACACATCACCACCAGGAAAGTTCAGTTGTGCTTTCCATAACTCCACAGGGAGAGGACACCTGGAAGCTTTGCGTATGGAACTTTCCTGCACTCTTCCCTCGGCTGATTCTTACCTGTATCCTTTCGTTATAATAAACAGTAACCATAAATGTCACAGCTTTCAATGAATTCTGAGAGCACTTCTAGCAAATTACTGAACGTAAGGGTAGTTTTGGGGACCCCAAAACTTGCAGATGATTTCAGAAATGAGGATAATCTTAGAGACCCCCAAATCTGCAGTTGATATCAGAAGTGATGAATGGTATCTTGTAGACTGTTCCCTACCTTTTCATTTGGCATCGGAAATGGGATTCACTAGGTCAACCCTGACTCACTGAAACATATGGTTTGGGAAGAGGAAGGACGTGAGGTCAGAATGACAAATCTTTGACTCCTGAATTTCCCTGAGGTCACCCAGAGGTATGGAAAAGCAGCAGTTCTGCAGTCAGTTACAGGGGGTAAAAGTTACCAGCGGTTTTTCATAATGGTGGATCCAACCCCCAAGGGTTGATTCACCGGATGCATAAGGAAACAAGCTAAATATACAATCCCTTTATCATTTTTATCTGTAACAGCTAAGACGAAAGTGGATGAGAGGGTCCTGAGGCTGGGCCACGCTTGGGTACTAGCCAGTCCAAGCTACAGCTGTTAGCCTTGGGGCCACTGCTAACGGGGAAAGTTATGCATAAACAACAGATGGCAAAGAAAATTAGAGTAATTCACAAGAGAATGAGGGCCGGGCGTGGTGGCTCACGCCTGTAATCCTAGCACTCTGGGAGGCCGAGGCAGGTGGATTGTTTGAGCTCAAGAGTTCGAGACCAGCCTGAGCAAGAACGAGACCCCATCTCTACCAAAAATAGAAAGAAATTAATTGGACAGCTAAAAATATATAGAAAAAATTAGCCGGGCATGGTGGCGCATGCCTGTAGTCCCAGCTA
>CAUYSK010050406.1:0-113539 GCA_963575035.1 Avahi laniger | reverse complement strand
CAAATAATGAAGACGATGCTGTCTTAGAGGTTGTGGAACTCAGAGTTGAGCTAAAAGATGATGTATAAACAATGGTGAAAATCCCACAAGGTATGTAACATGGGCAGAAAATACAGTCATTTCCTCTGCAGAAGCATCACTATGAAATAAAATGATCCAGGTTTTCTGCTGGGAATACAAAGCTGTACAGCCGCTGTGGAAAACATTTTGGTTGTTTCTAAATGCTAAACATAAAGTTACCAAGTGATCCAGCAATTCTATTCCTAGGTATAAACCCACCGGAATTGGGGGGGAAAAAAAAGATATGGAAACAAGTAATTTGCATGCAAATGTTCTTGGCAGCACTATTCACAATAGCCAAGAGGGAGAAACCATGCAAATATCCCTCAACAGATGAATGGATAAACAAATCATGGTATGTCCATACAATGGATTATTATTCAGGCATATAAAGGCATGAAATGCAGTATGAATACAGGCAACAACACAGATGAACCTCGAGAACATTTCCCCAAGTGAAAGAAGCCAGGCACAGAAGCACACATATTGTATGACTCTACTTATATGAAATATTTGTGTAGGTAAATCTACAGAGGCAGACACAGATCTTTCGTTGCCAGGGGCAGAGGGGTTGGGGAGTAAAGAGTGGGGAGCAACTGCTTAATAGGTTTTTATTTGGGTGGTTGATAAAATTTTTTTTTTTTTTTTTTTTTGAGACAGAGTCTCACTGTGTTGCCCGGGCTAGAGTGCCATGGCGTCATCTTAGCTCACAGCAACCTCAAACTCCTGGGCTCAAGCGATCTTCCTGCCTCAGCCTCCCAAGTAGCTGGGACTACAGATATACACCACCATGCCTGGCTAGTTTTTTCTATATATTTTTAGTTGTCCAATTAATTTCTTTCTATTTTTAGTAGGGGTCTCGCTCTTGCTCAGGCTGGTTTAAAAATATGTTTTAATTAGATGAAGGTGGTGGTTACCCAACACTGTGAATGTACTAGCACTAAGTTGTTCATTTTAAAATAATTAATTTTACATTATGTGAATTTTGTTTCAATTTAAAAAATAAAATAAAAGAATATTGCCCCCCAAAATTATCAAGGAGGGCTTTTTAGCAGATGTACAACTTTATCTGAGCCTTGGAAGATGGCTGGGATTAGGCAGGCTAGAAGGAGATGGGATGATGAGCAAAAAGTAGAAAATAGTTTTCCTTTAATGCCATAAACAGATATTCTTGTGTATCTGCAAGTTCCTGCATAGCCTGCCCCAAGCTCACCTCTCTTTACCTTCTCCAAAAACTCAACCCAGAGCTCAGCGACTCTGCAGGAGTTAGCAGGGGCACACTACGCATTTGCACTTGGGTTTATATAAATTGCGTGAAAAAGAGTACTTACTGGAGAGCAAAGTACCAATATCAGAAAAACTGGGGCAAGTTCCAAATGACTCAAAAAGCCCCACAGCACCCCAAATTAGTAGAGGGCTTGCAGGCAGATCTGAGCACCTGTGCATCAGGCACTAACGCAGTTCTAGAGGCCCCCACAGCTGTGTCTGTCAGCCCACCAGCACCTGCCTGGCCCTTTCCCACGCCCCCCAGCAAGGTCACAGGTCAGGGGTACCAGCACAGCTGCAGGGGCCTGTGGAAGCCTATCCCTGATGAGAACACAGAGTTGCTAAATTTTTCTCTGGGGCACCATGCACACAGCATCGGGGGCAAAGGAAATGTGAGTGGCCTCTGCAAAGGCGAACGGTTCCTGTTGGGTACTGGGCTGAATTCACCTGTCTTTGGTGGGCAGAAGCAGGGAGAGGCCCCGGGTAGGTGAGACTCGCTTTCACTGCCGCCCCAGGACAGGATCTGAGGAGCTGCTCTGAGGAATCCGGAGAACAATTCATGTCCTGACCCAGTTTTCTGACTCTGAGCTCCTAGTCACTCCTGAGGGCGCTTCCTCAGGCTGCCTGCGGCCACACCAGGGTCCTCTGGCTCCTTCCCGCAAGCCCGAGCCATCAGTCACAGAGGGATGGGAAGCTGGGGTGGGGGTGGAGTGCCATCAGATAGGCTCTGTTCTGTTCGCAAATTGTGTTCGTCCTGCAGAGAGAAGTACCTCTGAATGTGAAGTGTTATTGCCAGGAGGAGGAATGTATGTGACTGATAGCTTTGCCTGAAACCTACCAAGGTTGAGGACAAAGCCACTGCCCCTGCCTGAGTCCCTCATGTCTCAGGCAGAAACAGGGATACTGACAATACAGTTCATCTCTTCTCCAAGGAAATGCATCACCCATCCAAGCCCAGAAGTCTCTCCTCTGAACTCTTGTCACCTTACTTGCCTGTGCACAAGGCTGGTATGTCCCAAGAGCCTTATTACCTGCCCCCAGGTGTGCCTATCATCTAGCACCAGCCTGCCAATTCATCTGGGGGGGAGGTAGGGCTTTGTCTGACTCATCGTGGAATCGCTCATTGAACCTGTCACGGTGCCTGCACACCTCTATGCTGGCCGGACAAATGTGCATTTATATTCTAGCTCCTGTGTCACCAACGCTGCAGGCTTTTATGACCTCAGATTTATGTTGACATGTATTAAAATTGTTAACATTTATTGCATGTCTATTGTGTGCTAAGCACGGTGCTGGGTGTTTTATGTACACTTTCTCCAAACCTTATAACTACCCTGCAAAGCAAGTCCTCTGCTCTCAGGGGACCTGCCATCTCCACACCCTTGGCTCATTTTCTCTCCAAGCCACACCAGCTTGTTCCCACTCTCCTATCACTCCACAAAAATTGCCTTTGCTGCTGTTCCCGTAACCTGCATGACATATCTGACCCTGCCGACAGCCCCTCCATCTTGAGAGTTTCTTCTCTTCGTTTTCTTTACCCCACACTCCTGGTTTTCCTCCTACTTCCCACTTCCTCTGGCCCCTCTGTTTCAGGCCCCACAGGGATTAAGGGGAAAATCTCTAGAGACAGATTGCTGGATTCATACCCTGAGCTCCTCCCTCCACTTACTAACTGTGACCTGAGCAAAATATTTAATGTCTCATGACTCAGTTTACTCCATGTGGTTGTTGCAAAAATAAAGGAACAAATACCTGCAGCACAGAACAACGCCCAGCACATAGTAATCCCTCTGCAAATGCTCGCTCCTTGTATTGTCATCTTTACTGCAATAAGCCGTTATTACACCACCTCTAAACGGTGAAGTTCCACAGAGCCATTCCGGTTCTTTTCTCATCTCGCTCTCGCCTAAGGCGACCTCATCCATCTCCATGGCGTTCAATGTTGTCTGCACGTTGGCATCTCCAAATTCATATCTCCGACCCAGATCTCATTTAAGCTCCGGACTCATTTATCCAATCCCCCGCTTGACACATCCATTTGGACGTCTCACTGGCATCTCAATTGACGTGTCTAAAACAGAACACTCCCTTCCCCTCGCCCTCCTCAGCCCTCTTTGTCACACACAATGGCGCCATCATCTGCTGGTGACATAAATAAGAAGCCATGGGATCATCCTTGACACGTCTCTTTCTCTCACCACCCACGTTGAATCCGTTACTGCGAGTTTCCCATTTCTCCGCCAAGATTGCTCCTAACTCTGTCCCCTTTTTTACATTTCAATCGCCGTCACCCTAGTCCAGATTGCAGGTGTCCCTGTTTCATCTCTACCAACCCTACATTCCTTTCCTCGCATACAACAATGAAGAGGTGGTTGTTCTGCTGTTATAATATAAGTTGAATCATGAAGTTAACCCTTCCAATTGCTTCCCAATGTTCATAAGAGGGAATCAAATTCCTCACTGGCCCTCAAAGCTCTTCAATATCGGGGTCCTGGACTACTCCAGCCTTATCTTGCCACTTTCTTCCTTGCTGGCTCTGCTCCTACCGCAGTGGGGCTGCTGCCCTTCCCTCGTGCCTCAGCTTCCGCAGCCTGCTCTTTTAACCCTTCCTGTGCCCTGGACCACTTTGGCAGCCTACTGAAGCCTATGGAACCCTGCTCGAATGTCTTTTTAATGTATAAAATAAAATGCATAGGATTACAAAGGAAGCCAATTACATCAAAATGCATCTGCATTTGTGATGTGCCCACTCTGGTACAAGATTTCGATAGCAGGGGAAGCTGTGCATATACGGGTACAGGAGGTGTACGGCAAATCTCTGTATCAGCTGCTCAATTTTGTTGTGGACCTAAAATTTCTCTAAAAAAATAAAGTCTATTAAAAAATACATGTAGGAATAATATATGTGCTTCTTTACCAACATATTTACTAATTAGATGCAGCAATGGGTCTGGTAACTACCATGATTTCAAAGAATGTGGTATGAAAACAGTTGTGATTTCTATTGGTGACAAGGTCACAGCCACTGTTAACACTACTGTGAAATAAAGTTAAATGTTCCTACAGTTAAAAGCCTTGTTTGTACAAAGAAAACTCTCTCCCCACATTCTTCCCCTGAGTAGCTCCTACTCATCCTCCATCCCCAAATGGCCTTCCTCAGCCCCCCAAACTAAGCCAAGACCCTCTTCTGCTGTTATCCTCTCTCACCACACCTAATTTTTACATCTCAAAATGTGTCTCCAATTTTGATTACACATGCATTGGTTTGCACGATTAGGATCTTTCTCTGTCACTAGATTGAAAAGTCAGCGAAAGGTGGAATGATGCCTACTCTGTTCAGTACCTGAGACACAGAAGGAAATGATTCAATGAATGAGTGAATGAATGAATTTGCTCATAATTGTTAAGCAGTAGAGCGTGGCTATAAGAAACTCATCTGGGCTGGGCACAGTGGCTCATGCCTATAATCCTAGCACTTTGGGAGGCCAAAGCAGGAGGATCACTTAAGGTCAGAAGTTCAAGACCAACCTGAGCAAGAGCGAGAGCCCATCTCTACAAAAAATAGAAAAATAGCTGGGCATGGTGGCACACACCAGTAATCCCAGCTACTCAGGAGGCTGAGGCAGGAGGATTGCTTCAGCCCAGGAGTTTTAGGTTGCGATGAACTATGATCATACCACAGCTCTCATGCCGAGGCAACAAAGTGGGACACCATCTCAAAAAAAAAAATAAAAAAAGTTTGTAACTTCAAAGGTTTACTTCTTTGAATGAAACATGTTACGAGATGATTTTTGCTTCATACACATGTACATTCTTATATCATCTTCCACTGATCTCTCTACTTAACAGAAAAGTTGTCTATGTAATTTTATTTAACTTGGCCTTCAGAAAGGCTACCTTTACAAAAAACGTTTATGTTTCTAATGGTGGCCTTTGCTGAAAATTGATGGTGAACAATTGAGTTCACATGTTCAAGTTACTTTAGTTTTGGGAAATTTTAAGTGATTTCAGATCTACTCAGGGTCTAAAAAATACAAAGATGACAATGATGATGATGATGACAAGCATTTATTGAGTGTTCTAAGCACTTTTCATATTTTAGCTCATTTAATCTTGACTGTGGAGTATCCCTACTTCACAGTTTAGGAAAGTGAGGCACAGAGAGAGGATGATCCAGTCCCCCTTCCATCACCGCCACATACATTTATTTTAAAATTTTCTTCACCTACCCCAAGAGCCTTAGATTTGATACCAATTTGATAACTAATAATTCCTTATACAAATAGATTCTTCAATGAGTAACATTTTAATTCATTCCCGTCAACTAATACACGACCCAGGATCTGTTGATCATCAAAGCAGCCAGTCTTCCATCTTAGAAATCAAAAAGCAGTGATATGAGTTCAAAGTTCAAGACTCAAAACCCTTCCTAGGATACAAGGGTCATCACACTGAGTTGCCCAGGGCAACAGAGCTGGGAGTGAAGAGGCAAGGAGGGGAAGGATGACAGGTGAGGGTACCAGACCCAGCTCTGAAGAGCCAGGCCTTAGAAAACATTTCTGGTTTGGGTTAGGTTTAAGGCTAGGTCAAAATTAGAATTTGAATCTACATTGGCAAAACTTAGTTATACTTAATGTCAGGGTCAAGGTAAGGGTTAGGATTAGGCTATAGGTTAGGATAAGGATCTGGTTTAGAATGAAACTTGGTATCTAAGTTCCAATTGGGGGCTGGGCTTCTAGATAGATCTTAAGGTTAGATTATGTATTAGAAGCTGGTGAGATCTAGTGGTCAGTATTTAGAGTTTAGAGCTATTGTCAGAGTCCAGGTCAGCACTAGGAAAATAGTTTGGAGATTCAATCAAAAATAGCATTTAGGTCTGAATTAAGATCTTAGAGAATGGCACACTGTAAGGTTACTGACAAAACCCAGGGTAAGGATCTATGGTTAGCCTGTGGCTTGTGGTTTCGGTAGAGATAGGACATAGATTTGTGTGTGTTGGCGAGATGTAGGTCAGAGTCTGGGAATGCATCTGGTACAGATGATTCCATCCACCTGCAAGTTATCTGTGAACACACTTCCTGCCCAGAGCAGCTCTGCCCCTGGGTCCCTGGTATTGCCGTGGCTGTGAACAGGGAGCACGCCAGGGTCTTGGACGTTGTCTCGCCTTGTGGGTCCTGTGAACCCAGCCCCTCCACCGAGTATAGGAGCCCACCTCCTATGCTCACATCGGCAGCCCTGAATCCCTCAGAGAAAGTGAGAGGATGCCCTGCCCCCAGTGAGACTAGCCCATCAGAACTTTGGTAAATAGAGAAAGGCTTGCTTGTTCCATTGGTCAAAATGAGAAATTGCTCTGCTGCCTTCAAACCCAATGCAGGGAACAGGTCCAGGCCTGGGTGGAATCTGTCATGAGTTCTCTCCTCTGCACCCCCGGACACTTCCTCCCCTGCACATCAGCCCTGGCTCCACACAGTCCCAACTGGCCTCATTCTGACCAATGGGAAATGCTCGGAACAGTGCTGGCCTCATCCCAGATGCCACATCTCTCTCTCTTCCAGGAGTAGAGGCGGGAATTTTCTAGAGCAGAGAGCAAGGGAAGCTGGCAAGGAGAGTTCCCAGCAAAGCTGAGGTTGCAGGGCCCCTTGGCCTCTCTTCGGAGACCTCAGGTGTGCAGAGGGCCTTTTCCACCTCCTTCCTGGCAGGATCTGGTTTGCACAGGTACCCACCTTTTTTCATGAAACTCTCTTGAGAACCAAAAACAAATCAGAAAAGGAATCACCCTTTTCCACTAGAAAAACATTATAATTGGAGATATGTTCCTCATCAAAGCCAGTCCCAAATAAGGGAAACAGTACAGGGGACCTGGGTTCTAACCTAGAAAATACCACTAACTGTGCCACATTGAAAGATCTGTCCACTCCTTCAGGACTTGTGTCAACACCTGTAAAATGGCCATAGCTGAGTTGACTTGACCTCACAGGGGTACCGTGGCAACAACGGAAGGAAGCAACCACTGCAAAAGCCAAAAAGCCCAAACAAATACACCTATTACCCTCTAAGATCTCACCTGTGAAATTCGTAAAGCACCTGGGGAAACCACTGTGTGCAAACAAAGCTTTAGTGCACCCTGGCCCTGCAGGAGCAGCTTTGGGGGAGCGGTCCTCCCCAGGGGGGTTCCTCTGTCTAATTGACTCACAGTCACAAAGTGCTCTCCCCACGTGGCCCACATTTGTCCTTTCCTAATTTGGGGCCATTTCTCCTTGTTGTTCCTACACTGATGACTAAAATTAATCCCTGGCATTTCCCAACAGCTAAATCATCATAATCAAACTCTGCAGCTGCCAGATCTGCTGACTCAAACCCCCTATGTATTCATATGATATTTGCTGGGTAATTACAGAATAGAGGTAATTATATTCATGACTCCATTACTTTCATAATTCCAGAGACCCAGAAATCACACACACAAAAAAAGTCTCACAGAACCCAGAGAAGAAATTCCTTCAATAACTACCCTAACCCACCCCTTAATGCCATTTGCCTTTTCACATAATTCTTTCCTCAAAACTTTCCCATTAAACAGTAGTAGTTCCTGAGCTCCTCAGTGAAGGAGCAAAAGGAGAGGGAGGAGACAGGAACTTGGATGGAGTGGCCTATTCTTGGTTAGGACCAAAAAGGCTTTGGGTTATCTAAACCAATGGGCATGAGCTACAGCAACACTAGTTGCTGTGAGAGTTAAGCCCTAAGTTCCCATGCACTCTCGGGCGCTTAACCAGTGAAGATTTCTTTCCTATTCAGGTCACAGTCCAATTCATGTGTTTCTCATCATCTACCTGTCACATACCTGATCATTCAGGGACCCAGGCTCCTTCCGTATTGTGGCTCTGCCCACTCTAAGTTTTCAATGGTGTCTCCAATCAGCTGAAAGATAAGGAAAGACTTCTTTCACTTTCCTTGACCAGACATGATGCTCACCGATTTCACTCGCATTCCTATCGGCAACAACTCATCCCAGGGCCCCACCTACATGGAAAGGCATAGGTGAATGGAGCCCTCGCTGGACAGCCACTTCCTGGCAGCAGTTCTAAATGATGATAGGGACCACACATCTTTGGCGGCTAGCTGGCCACTTCTGCCAACATTGTGATAATATTACAGGGCTTGAGTTGGCATCCCAGGGTATGTGTGAAATGATGGATGCCGCATGCTGTGTGCCACGCAATGCAAACCAGTGTAGGAAAACAAATGCAGTCATCCTTTGATATCCACAGAGGATTGGCTCCAGGACTCCTTCAGATGCCAAAATCTGTGGGTGCTTAAGACCTGCAGTTGGCCTTGTGAAACACAATGATTTGGAGGGCCAACCATATCCTAAAGAGATGACTAAGAAAGTCTCTGTTAGATTGTCTTCTGTTAATTTAGCATTAAAAAGGATCCCATCACAATGGCATTCAAATGTGATCTTCGAGTCATGCCTGGGCAGGGCGTTCAGTCTCCCTTCACATCTCTCATTCACTGTCCAGCCTTTCCTGTATGCTGCCAGATGGCACGAAAGTGCTGCCTTCAAACTTCTCCCGTTATAGTCCTCCCTAGAGAGCTTTCAGCTCCCCACTGCCCATATTTGTGCTGTGGCTGTCCCTCTCTGCAGCTCAGTCTGCCAGGACACACGCAGAGGGGAGGTCTGGTACATCCAGCAATGGTACATGAGATACCAGTAAGGACTCCGGCCGCTGGTCAGAGAGGCAGCAAGGTGACCACTGAACCTGATTAAAGAGGAGAAGAAGGCCGGTGTGAGGGTAACACTTAGGCATCAGGATACAGTCAAGTCCTGCACCTTGAAGGCTGCCCCTGGGGACACTCGTCCCAAGATTGATGGTAGCAAAAGAGACCCAGTGGCAGAGACACTGGAGAGTGTAACAGGATGACTGGGCCCAGGATTGGCACTGCAGTTGCTCATAGACTCAGAGGGTCAAGCTGGGACTGAGCCTGTGGCTAGGTGACATCAGCAAATGTGTCCCTGAGGAGTTTGGAGCTGTAGGAGGGGAGGTGTGAAGATGAAGTGACGACTAGCAATGAGGCCAAATGAAAGAAAAGCTCACCTAGGGGTCCACATCAAGCATCTGACCCAGGTCAGAAGGGCCTGTAAGACCACAGTGCATTGACTGTCACCCAACAGATGGGTGCCCCCGCCCCATGCAAACATGTGGAGTACTCAGGCATTCTTCCCAGTTTTTAAAACTCTAACCTAATGGTTACTCTATAGTTTCCATTCTGAATTTTCCACTCCGGCAGTTTTCTTTTTGTTTGTTCCAGAAAAAGGACAGCATTAAGTTTTACTGTGAGTTTTACACTTGAAAATCTCTACAAAAAAATATAGCTTTTCCCAGAACTGCTTTTGTGGCTGATCAGGGAAGCCCACGAGTGCAGAGGCAAAGGCAGACTTCCAGCCTGGTGATTGCAAGCCCACGGCGAGCAGCTCTCCCGAGGCTGAGTCCCCTCCATGGGAAAGTGGGGAAGGAAGGTCACAATTTTTAAGGTAAGAATAAGAATTTTCCAATTAGTAAACCATCCTCCAAAGCATAATTTGACCTTGTCAACTTACTCAGCTGGGAAACTCTTGGGATTTCCAAACACTGGTAGAAAAACATTTTTGTGCAGTAGCATAATTTTTTTTTCAAAAGGCAATATTTAGAAGCGTATAATGACAAAGAACAGGTCTAGTTTCTTTTCTTTCTTTTTTCATGTCACTTCAAGTAGAAGAGAATGAACCTTCTGCCATCCTCACCCCTTTCTGGAGCCTCCCGCTTGTGTCCTGCCTGTTTCTGCACAGTTGCAATAGGCCCCATCTATCCGGAACCCGAGCATCCTGCAACCTCAGTCATCCAGAGCACAGCCTAGAAAAGAAAAGAAAGACCCAAGCAGGTGGCTGAGCGTGTAGGTTAGAGGTCTCCCTGCTCACTTGAGACATTAGAGCCCTCTTATTTTACCTACCTTTTAATCACTGGTGAGTTCAGTTCTTAGCCCTTGGCATACTAAGGATAGTGCATTGAAATGGGGACAGAGACCACCATGGGTGGCAAAAGCTCTGAAAGCCCAGTAGACGGGGCTGTCAATGCCTGAGCAAAGAACTCAGGCTTTGCAGGAGGCTGGGAGGGTCTTGGAGGAGGGTTCCCATTGAACGGACTAAGGAGAGCAATCCAGTCTGGCAAAAGTGCAGACCGAGCTGGTATTTACGCTTAGAGGAAAGGCAGAGGAGAGCAGGGACAGAAGGCAACATGTGGAAGGCAGGCCATGATGGTACTGGGTGGTTTGAACCAGGGACTGTCTGACAAAATGGACAAGGTGTGTGGGTGGAACAGGAATGTGGAAGCCCGTGCAGGGTAAATGGGCTAGCAGGGAAGGCTGCAGGTGATGGAGGAGCTTCTGGGAGAGAAGAGG
Organism: Avahi laniger; assembly: GCA_963575035.1. Lineage (NCBI taxonomy): Eukaryota > Metazoa > Chordata > Mammalia > Primates > Indriidae > Avahi > Avahi laniger. Next base: position 102,778 of record CAUYSK010050406.1, on the reverse strand, counting down.
CACGAGCATGCCATGGGGACCAAGGAGCACCTCGGCTTCTGAGTGGGGATGGCACCGAGGCAAGATGCCACCTGGGGACTGAAGGCTGTCAGGACCGATCATCACATCAACTCAGAATGAAGAGCTGGAAGGGACCTGAGATATTAAAGTCCACTTCCTGATCTTTAGGTGCTGACTCTGAAACCCAGGTGGGACTGGGGGCCACAGCAGTGACAGGTCCATGCTCTGACAACAGGCCAGCGGGACAGGCAGGTCTGGCTCCGGGACCACGGCCTCCCCACCCAGGACCTCCCTGCACTGGGCTGCCTCCCACTCCCTCCCGGTCACCACCCTGGGAGGTGTCCAGCCCTGGTCAGGGTCAGGAGGGTCTCACTCAGGGAGCTGGCCTCAGCCATTTAGCCTCGACTGAAGCGGGCAGTGGGGCGCCTGCCTGGCTGGGGAGCTGGGACGCTTCGTTAATCATGCTTTCAGAGCACTTTGCGATGCAGAGATGAAAGGCGTCTGAGGAGAGCAAAGTACAGCCATTACAATCTCCATCTTCCTAATTGAGGAAAATGAGGTTATTTCCAAATCCTCTGTGATGCGATGGGAAATGTGCTCGATAGGCCCACACTTGCGGCCTCTCCCAGCTGCAGCCGCTCAGCGCTGGGGCAGCGGAGCCTGTGTGGGAGCAGAGCACCCAGGTTAGAGCCCCGCCACCCGGATGTGGCCCAGCTGCCGGCAGCTGCTCCTGATGCACCAGCCCCAAGAAGGGCAGCCTCGACCAGACATCAAAGTCGGGCGCCTTCACGCGGCATGCAAGTCCTCCTCCCCTGCACTGAGTAATTGGAACAAAACGACCCAGGTAGTCTTGCTGTAACATCAAAGCTGCGTATAATAACCTCACAGATGAATTTAAGAGTGAATACATTCACAGCCACTGCTCAAGTTTCAAGTACGCTGCAATTTTTTTCAGCTTCAGAACCAAGCAAGAAGAAAAAGAAAAATCACCGGCCATAGCTTCCTCGACTGACCGGCTGCATCCCCTCTCTGCTGTGGCACAAGGTGTGGCTTCCAGCCTTCAAGGGAGCAGCCAGTCTCACAGTGATGACAAGGATGGCAATGAAAAGAACAGGAGTCAGGGTCAGGGGAGAAGTCCCAAAGGTAGCACATTCGTCCACACATGCACGCCCCAGCCCTCCTGCAGGCTCTGTGAGGCAGAGTGTCGCTGACGGCAACGTCTGCCAGGGTTCCACCATGGAGGTCAGCGTGGGCCTCGTCATCCCCTGGTGCCTCCCAAGAATGGCCCCCTTTGTGTAGGTGTGAAGACTATTTGTGAACAATAGAGCTACTGAAGAGAGGAATCCAGAACTGACTCACAGAGATAACATAGAAGGTCCTTCACTGCTAGGCAGCTGAAGTCCTGGAACCTTCCAGAAGTAAGTCATAGGCTCCTGGTTCTAGGCGGGACCTCAGAGGTCACAGTCAAGGTGACCCAAGAACAGGATCGTGACATGCACCATGGCTAGTAAGATAGCCTCTTTTGGAGCTCAAATGAGGCAAAGATTCGGAAACTCTCACTTCTCAGTGCTGCCCCACGTGCTATCAGCTGCTTCACACCCTCCCAGACGTGTCCAGTCAGTTCCCCCGCCCCTTTCCTCACAGCCTAACTAAATTCCGTGGGTCTCCATCCCTCGTTGATCTTACCTCCCTGGCCCCCAGGCCCAGACATGCCTGCTGCCAGCAGGTACGTTGCTGCGCTTTCCCGTTAGCGCCACATTGGAGGGGTGCATGGCCTGTCAATGCACTGCTTATTCAGCCCACTTCACAGTTGAGAAAACAAAGGCACTAAGAATATAACAGCTCTTTTCAGTGAGATGGCATGTGGGTGGCATGCTATTGCCGTAACAACTGATACAAGTGTGTCCTCTCCAAAATCCAAGGGGTTTTTAAATACATCATCAGCCTTACGCCAGCTCTGTGAAGCAGCACTCATCCTGAAACCCTGAAAACGTGTTGCACCCCAGCCTCTTCCTAAAACGCATACTCTTCCCCACACACCGCTGTGCCCCAGTGTGGGTTGAATTGTGTCCACAAAAAAGATGTTGAAGTTCTAACTCCTAAAACCTGCGAATGTAACCTAATTTGGTATAGGGACGTCCTTAGGGTGAGCCCCTAATCCAATGGGATGGGCTCCCTTATAAAAGGGGACGCAGAGGCAAACATTTGCACAGGGAGAACACCATGAAGCTAGAGGTGGCGGGCAGGGTGCGTCCATAAGCCAAGGAAGGCCCAAGACTGCCAGCAGACCTCCAATGCCAGGGGAGAGGCGAGGAACAGAGTTTCCCTCACAGCCTCAGGAGGAGCCAGCCCTGCTGCCAACACCTTGATCTTGGACTTCTGGCCTCCAGAACTGAGACGATAAATTTCCGTTGTTTTGTTCTTCAGCCACCCAGTTTGTAGTATTTCCTTAGGGCAGCCCTAGCAGAGTAATACGCCCCTTATACCCACATCAACCTTTTTGTCTTCTTATACCAAGGCGCCAGCCTGGGGCGGCAGCAGAGGAAAGAGACGGCACCCAGCAGCTCACCTCTCTTGTGCTGCAATGGGTGAGGCTGAACTGGTTTCTGGGGAGCTCATATGTGCCCTTTTATTCAGGTGCTGCTCACCCTCCACACACACAGCCTCCCCCAGCACGGAGCCAGGGACCAGTGCAACCAAAGGGCCTGGGCCAGTCTTGGCACACAGAGTAGCAGGTGGAAAGTCAGGGGAGCTTTGCCCTGCCACTGTTGGCACCTTCCTCCTGTCTCTGGGGCTCCTGGACAGGCACACACTCCTCCATCCCGTACCCCACGAGTCACCTATGGGCACCCCTCCTTGTCCTGTGCCTACCTCATCAAGGTGCCTCATTGCTCCAGGCTGCCAAGGCCAACGCCCTCCTCCAGGAAGGAGCCTTTGCTGTGAGCGCTTGCTGTTAGGTGACCCCAGAACGCACAGACCTCCTCATGCCTCTTTGAGGTCCCACAGAGCATTTCCTGTTGCTCACTCCTCCCCCGGAAACTTTTACCACTTCACATCTGTTATCACAGAAATACACTGTTGCTTTTCATCACGAGTGTGCCTGGTCTTTACACCCAAACCCGGAGGCTGTGTGGGAGTGCCTGCCTGACCTCCGTGGCCGTCTGTCCCAGCTCCGGCATCTTCACCAAGCAAAACAGACGCCCAGTGGCATCCTGACAGCTCCGAACGAGGCCACTGCTACCAGTTCATTAGATAAAGCAGCAGTCAGGACAGGAACGCGACAGTCTGCACAGGCAGGAGCTCCAGTCCCTTGTCTGCTAACGTGGCCCTGGACTGTGGGCTCTTCCGCTTCCCACCCAGGGTTCCCCTGACACCCTCTGCCGGTCCTCGGGGTCCTCAGGCCCTCAGAGACTGGGAGGAGGCTGGCAAGTTCAAACAATGAGTGAAAAAGAGTCCCCTTGGAGGAAAAGTCACCGCTGGGGAACAATCACGCTGAAGAACCTTTACAAAAGCCCCTGCCATGTCATGATTTTGACCTAGACATTCAATTTTGCACTTTTCTTCTTATTTAAATGTGCTTTATTGCAAATAGCATAGCCTTATTGATGTAAACTTTGTGTCACTGTTATTTTTTCTATAAAAGGGTGAGTTTTAAAAGCTTGTCAATTAAGTATGATTACATCCTATATAAAACAGAGGGGTTTTTTTTTTCCTACTAACACATATCCAATTTTATAATGTGCTTAATAGAAATTCCTGTATAGCCCGACTTCTCTGCCATGCAGTGAAGGCTGGAGTTTGATTCACTTTGTGTTCAGTCAGCACCTGGCCCTGCACGTGGGATATCACCCCTCACACACACAGCAATTAAATGAAGTAAATGCAGCGGTGGATGATGAAAAAGCTTCTCCAATAAGTGAAGTATCTGGAGATTTATCAACATCTCCAGGGCACTCTGAGCCTCTCCAGGTTACCTCTGAAATGCACAGGATTCAGGAGGGATTAAGAGAAAACTTGAAAATCTCTAAGATGCAAGAAAACAATTAATGACTTGGAAAATAGGACTCCTTAAGTTTGGTTAGGAATGTGACCATATAACAAGAGACAGTTGAAGAGACAGGAATACTTTAAGGAGCCTTTGAGTCTGGAATGAAATCATCCACATCTAATCTACCTTTTCACTCTTTCATTAGTAAGCAAAGCAACTGCTTCTTCCCCATCAGCCTCTTTCTTCCTGATTTCTACTTAGTGGCCCCCATCCCCACCTCTGTGTACTTGGTGTTCATCAACTCAGAGGTGCGTGTCTTTGGTAGCTTCTCAGCCATTCCATCACAGCACTGTGGAGACAGTGGAGTAGGGAATTCAGGAATTCAGTGCAGCATGACCAGGGAAAACACCCACCCACCCACCACTCACCCACATTTCTGCCTAATGCCTTCAATGCACTCTGCTCTATTGCGGGGTGTCTCCTACCTCTTCCCAGTACAAATGGGCTTCCTATACCACCACTTTATCCCCTTCCCTATAATACACACCACACCTGTTCCTCATGTGATCATCTCTACCAGGAAGACCGGTTCTTTCCCCAGCCATAGAACATCCTCATCCTGTAAGTTCTAGTTCAAGCCTCTAACTCTCCATAGATCCAGCTTCTGTTCGGCCCTGAGAGCAATCCTCCCTCTAAGCATCTGCACCAGGTATGCAACAGACTATTCCCAAAGCACTTGGACTTATGTAAAAACTTATATTTTCATGTGGACATACTTTATCCTCACAGCCCACATATGGGTTTCCTGGAAATCAATATGCTAAGCACATTGGTTAATATTCAATAAATATTTGCTTATGTGAAGGTTTGTGGCCAATCAGTCCCTACTGAGTTTGCAAGCAGAGCAGGGGGGAATTGAAGCAGGATGCCTGTGGATGAAACATAAGAAAGGACAATTTTAATGCATCACTAACTACTGTTTGTACTACTTCTGCTTGGTCATACTTTCCCAGCATTTTGGCAGATATTCCAACAATCCTGAGACATATATAACACAAGTATACAGATGAGTACTGCAGAAACTGTCTGCCTACAGACTAAGCCCTTTGCCAGGTAGTGGGGGTATAGCGGAAGTCAAGATCTCACTCCCACCAGCACATCGTGGTGGCCTTCACCTGGTATAGCTGTGAAGCATAAGGCAGGCTCATCTCACCTGCCCTTTCTCAGTCACACTTCTCTCAGAGTTGCCCTGGGTCTTGGCCCTTCCATACCTGGAGCAACAGGACCGCCATCCATCTCTCTATCCCAGGTTGTCAATCCTGGGCGCTTGGGCACCCCCCCAGAGACAGATGCAACGAGTCCAAGTTGGGCCCAGACTTTAGTATTTTTGAAAATCCCCCATTTGTTTCTCTCTTGCATCCAGAGAGAAGAATCAGTTCACTACACACCTCCACGCTGTCACAGCCAGGGCAGGGGTGGGCAGGAGGGAAGAGCCACACGCCTTCCCCTCTGCAGGACTCCCCTTTGTTCTACAAAGGCTGAGAGTATGGACAGCCTCTACGAGAGGTCTGTGTGCAACTCCAAACACTGATAGTGTGGGGGTGGTGAAGTTTGAATGAGACACAATATGATTGCGCAAAAATCCGGGAGAACTCATAAGCTCTTCACAGGAGATGCTCTCACAAACAGCCCAGTCCCTAGCGTGGCTTTCCGGTGGTGAGGTCTACTAACGCTTTCTTCTGAAAGAGCTGATTCAGTTTTTGTCTCCCCACACACTTGACCCCTGGAGGTTGGACTCAGCATTTCACCCAACCCTCCTGCTCAACAGGGCAGTCCGAGAGACTCCGCTCCTTCCGTAAGCTGACTCATTGAGTCTAGAATAACCTATGGTGCTTGAGCAGATCAGTCCAGGGCTCCCCATGATCACGTCACTTTACGTCCTTCACTGGGACCTAGGAGAGGCTTGGACCAAATCTACAAATACTTTTCCTACGGCCATGAAAACCCCCTGCATATTACTACACAAAACTACCACAAGTCTTCTCTCCTGCTTCCGCAGTGTGCATGAGAAATGACTTGCCAAACAAAATCACCTGCCCTTGGGGCCACCTTTTTGCACCCAGAGACCCGTAGAACCTTCCCTCCCATTCTCCATAAACAGAATGGGGGAATGTATGAGGTTTATTTTTGGCCCCCAGGTACTGAGCGAGTCTCTGGAGGCAGAGTAAGAAGTAGACGTATTTGCACTCCCAGTTATACAGAGGATTAAGAAGCACCCCTGATACGGGCTGAATTGTGTCTCCCCCAGATTCATATGTTGCAGTTCTAGCTCCCAGGACCTCAGAATGTGACTGTATTTGGAGATGAGGTCTTTAAAGAGGCGATTAGGGTTAAATGAGGTCATTGGGGTGCACCCTAATCCTTAGAAGAATTAAGTGTTCTTATAAGAAGAGGAAAGCAGGACACAGACACACCCGCAGGAGAACCACGTGAAAACACAGCAATGAGATGGCCATCTGCCACCCAAGGAGAGAGACCTCAGAAGATGTCAACCCTGCCACACCTTGATCTTGGACTTCCGGCCCCCAGAACTGTGAGAAAATCAATTTCTGTTGTTTAAGCCCCCCAGTCCATGGTACTTTGCTGTGGAAGCCGTGGAAAACTATGAATACTATAAACCCCTTATCTTCAAGGAGCTAGCAGCAAGAGTTCGAGACCCCAAAAAGACTCACAATAAATTAATGACAAGACTCACACCTGGATCCTGACTCCGGGAGGTTGTGGAGACCTTTTTCCAGAGCTAAGAGCACACAAGTATCTCTTTCTGTCAGGAACACTTTAGTTGGAGTCTCTCTAGAGGCAAAAAAAAAAAGAACAACTATGTTTCTAAGAGCCCCAGGTCACTTACATCCCCAGGGGCCTAAGAACACTAACTTTGTCCCCAAAGGACCTTCCGGCTCGCTCAGAGGCCCTGGCCGTCCCTGGACCTTGATGTGACGGAGGACCGCGTTTCCTGCCCGCCGGAGCCGCCCCTCTCACTCCCGGAGCCGGTTCTCCATTCAGGCTGTATTCAGAAGCTCCCTGTGTGGGGTGTGACACGCATGAATGCTCTCAATGGAGCGGCTTTATCCCAGAGCCTGAAACTGCGACAAAGAGGACATCTTCACCTGTGAGTTAGCTTGATTTTTCCCGCTGCCGCTGCTGACTTCTCCATCAGAAAGCTCGGCCTCTGTACAAACCACGTCTCCGAGAGCTGGAGCTGCACTCTCCAGCTAATAGCAGGGCTGCTTTTTTTTCCCCCCTATGAAATGTCCTCTTTTAGCAGGCAGCTTGAAAAATGCCCTTCCAAAGAACTGAGTTGTCAGTATAAACGTCTAAATGGACCTTTATTAGAACTATAAAAAAAGGCTACTTAACATGTAATTGGACCATTCTTCATGCTTAAATACACTGTTAAAATCGTGTTGATAGCTGAGTTAGAAACCCATGGTAAAAGGCAAATGTTTTATCTGCAGGCTCCATTTTATAGCCTGGTAAGATGAGATCACATCAATCTCTATGTCTCTCAAAAGATGATAGATAGAAGTTTGCCCAGGTACCTCTAACACCATTCGATTTTTGTTCTCAGATTTACTGAAATTAGCTAACGGAAAAGTCACTTTAACGCGATCATCACACAAATGCTTGCTCCAAGCAGGATGGAGAGACGAATTCAAGTCCCCCTTTCCTCAGTGTGGTTCTGCTTCCATTTCCTCCCCTAATCCTAATGTTCATAGTACTGTTTATTATCAACCAGTTTATAGATCTCTAGTTAATATTTGCTCAGGGCTTATGTTGATTTCTCAATACATGCAATTTTCTGGTTTCATCTTTATCTTCAAGGATTAGATTGGATCGAGCTGCCTCGTAGTAATTTAGTTTTTATCTTATGCCTTACAGTTTTATGTTCTTGTAATAGCACTTGCTTTTCCCTTTTTATTTAATTAAATATATCTTATTTCACAACTACAGCATTTTTTCCCAAGTTTATTTATTTAACAGCTGGCAGGGTGCTGGTGTTTTGTAGAGGGAACCACGCTGGGTATTTTTAGACATTCAGAAGTTGGGGAATGCTCCAGCTGAGAAGAGGGAAGAAAAATCTGAACTTGGGAGAGGAATGCTTAGAGATTAAACTTGGATTGCTTGGGTTGCATGATGGAGTGCCATAGATTAAGTCCTTAAAACAAAACAAAACAAAGAGCAAACAGAAATGAAAACAAAACACAAAAAGAAAAAAGTGCACGTAAAAGTATGTTCTAGAAAGAAGCTTGCAAGACTTGAACTTTGGTCTTCGCCAGAACTGCTGGCTCCTTCTGTGGCTCAACCAGTACAGAAATGCCAGGAGTTCCTAATGCCTTAGGAAAGTGCATCCGCATTATCCATGAAAGTCTCTGTAGATTTGTAAGGCTTTCCAGCCATCTCTCTGGCCCACTCCACGCAGCAGTCTTGTGGACACAAAATTTGGGCCAATACAAGTTGTGTACAAGAGTATGGTAGCCTCTGGCAAAACGATGATCATGGCCGGGCACGGTGGCTCACACCTGTAATCCTAGCACTCTGGGAGGCCTAGGCGGGTGGATTATTTGAGCTCAGGAGTTCAAGACCAGCCTGAGCAAAAGCGAGACCCCGTCTCTACTAAAAAAACAAAAATAGAAATAAATTATCTGGACAACTAAAAATATATAGAAAAAAAAATTAGCCGGGCATGGTGGCGCATGCCTGTAGTCCCAGCTACTCCGGAGGCTGAGGCAGTAGGATCGTTTGAGCCCAGGAGTCTGAGGTTGCTGTGAGCTAGGCTAACACCACAGCACTCATTGTAGCCAGGGCAACAGAGTGAGACTCTGTCTCAAAAAAAAAAAAAAAAAAAAAACGATCACATACGACTTTGTTCCAAGAAGGACTGAAACACCAATAATGAGATTCAATATCTAGCTGGGCTCTGCAGTCATCCTTTCACCCTGCTGACCTCGCTAGGCTCCTCCCAGGCTCAAAGCAACAGCAACAGCATCACAAAACCTTGGGGCTGGGGTCACTCGAGTGAGACGCCTAGGGCACAAAATTTAACAAGATGCCCATACTTAGGTTCAGGTAAAGTTGCACAACCCTGAAAGTGAGCGCCTCCCTAAATGGTACAACCTAGACCTGCCCACTTTGCTCACCCTAGTGCTAGTCCTGTGGTACTTCCTGCAAATATTTCTTCTGCAGGCCATGATCACACTGGCAGGGCCCAGCTAGAATGCAGTTGTCCACTCCAGGTTTCTTGTTGCAACAGCACCTAAGATCATTTGGAACTGTCAGCCAAGCAGCTTTCCTCCACCCTGACCAGGAAGCCTCTGCTCTGCACTCTTCCCTATGAGAAGCAAAGCACCCTCATTCTTTCAGATTCCCAGTGACAAGAACCTTGGAAGAGCCTCCAGTGTTCCCCACTCATACGGTTGGACCATCAAATCTTGCTGATGCTGTTTCTGTGTGATCGTCCCTTCTTTCTAGAACCACAGCTTCTTCTTTAAATTGAGCTGGCATCATCTCACAGCTGGGTCATTGTGCCAAGTTCCTAAACAGCTCCATGTCTCCAGGACCCCCTCTACAGAAGTGGTTTCCAAAGTGTAGTCCCCGAACCAGAAGCATTGACATCACTTGGACACATGAGAGCAACGCGAATTTTCAGGCCCATCCTAGAACTACTAAATCAGAAACGCTAGAGGTAGGTTCAGCAATCCTGTTTCAGACTGCCTTCCAGGCCATCCTGATGCTCACTCAAGTTTAAGAACCACTGCTGCATAGTACACACATTAAGCTAAAATGCAAGCCACTTTCTAGCTTAAAAATTCCTCATTGTCCCTCCTTAAGATGAAGGTCAAACTTGCTAGCCTGACTCTCCATGAACTTTGCAATATATCCTCATTCTGCGTCTCTGGTCGCATCACTTGCTGCTCCCTGATCCACGCCTCAAGCCCAGCCAAGCTGCTTTCTAGACTGACCCCAGAATGGGGCAGCTTCCTCCTTAGCTACCTCCTGTTCTCCGGGAATGAGATCTATGCATGCAATAGCCATACCATCCTGTTGAAAGCATGCCCACAGCAGCAAATTTAGAATCCTGGGGACAGATCAGCCATGCAGGGGCAGTAGACAAGGCTGAGAGTGAAAGGGGAATTACCACGTGCTGAGTGCCTGCCACTGGCCGACCCTGCTGTAGATTAATTTCCTTGCAATGTCTCATTGAGTATCAGAAAAAAAAACCAAAAAACAAAAAACCTACGAAGGGCTTCTGGAAGTGAGGAGGCCAGTGTACCCAAGTCCAAAAGCAAATGTGAAAGAGAGAAACTTCCGGGATAGAAAATAGAATAGGAACAGTTATGAAAAGACAGAAAGTAGGGGAGAAAATTTGAGTTCACCCATGCTAAGCCCAGCCCAGAGCCCAGGGGCCTTCTGTCCGTGCCCCTCTAGGATCCTAGAGCCCAGCAATAGCCGAAGGTCCATCCTGTGAATATTTTGATGCAGTTCTTCTATTTGCTGACTGTCGTCGAAGCAAGAAAGTCAAAGGGGCGCTCCTCGTGAGTCCGTGAGCCAAAAACCTGGCTGTACTATTTTTGCTGAGTCAGGATACACAGAATCAGGTGCAGAAAGAACATGAGGGGTGGGTATCAGCCCCGCGAGTGACTGTGGACCCAGGTCTCCCAGCCTCAGGTCTGCCACTCACTTGACTCGAGACTACACCCAGCCCCGATGCACTAGGGGACCCCAGGGTCTGCACTTCACTTTGCTGAGTTTACACATCATGCAGTCACTGAATCAACTTCTCTCTAAGGGCCCATCTGCCATAAGTGTCTGAGCACAGCACACTGGTCAAGCAAATCCCCTCTGTCCCCAGGCATGATGAAGTGGTCGCCTGAAGTTGCAGTATCTGCAGAGAAGTTGCCATTAAACAAATCTTCATGTCCCAGCCCTGCCAGGTGCCACCATCCTTCTCTGCTGGAGCCTGGCATCAGCTCTTCATCTAGGGGCAGTGTGGGGAGGGGGCTGCTTTTGAACTTTTTCTCTTATAGTCTGAGGTTTTCAAGGGTGTTCTGCCTTTCAGATTTATTTGAGCAAGTTGCTGTTAATTGTGTTTTCAATTAGTTATGTTTAAAACATCTTGTGATTTGGGCAACTGAAATTGCAGTGCATTAATAATTATTAAACGGAGGTTCTAATCCATTATTTATTGAATAAATTTTTAATACTAATGCAGAATCCATTGTCACTGCCACCATGAATTTGGCCATTAAGGAAAAAGCTGACGAAAGGAAACTGAAGCTCCAGGGTTCTTAAATGAAGGCCTGTGGAGCAGAGCGTCCTGGAGGAAGGATTGGCAGCTGTTCCTCTTTTATGTCTGTTTAATCAAGGCTTTGTTGCCAAGAGAGAGGGGGGCAGTTCCCACATAGTAGGTACTCAGCAAATGTTTGTACAGGGAGAGAATGGATGCATGAGTAAATAAATGAATTTAAGAAGAATTAAACCAGGAGAGATTCTTTTAAGATCTAAGCTCTTCTCTCTTTTAACCATTAACAAACACTCACAGAGCATTCAGCTAGGTACTGACTTATCTGCAATGGATAAGACAGTAATCCCTCCCTCTCAGTCTGACAGATCATCATAATACACATTCAAATATAATTATGATAAAACGTGGTAATCCAAGGTGTCACGGAAGCCCAGGTGAGGGGTGACCCTGGCTGGAGCAGTCAGAGACGGCTTCAGTAAAGAGATATGTTAGGTCCCCAAGGCTGATTTTTCCTGATAAAGGAATGAGGAAAGGGTAAGATAGTGAGCATATTTGCGGCACGTGCAAAAACATACGTGGCACATTCATGATCATCCAGAGTTTGCTCGGGGAATGAGAAGGTGACGCTGGAAAGGCACGTGGGTGAGCATGGTGTACGCCATGGTAAGAAATTTGGTTTTCATTCTATGGACAAATCCACAGGTGGGTATTAAACAAGGGACTGACAGTTAGATTTTTAGCTCAGGGCCAGCGTACTGGCTCATGTTCTACTGCATAATCTAAGCAAAATGTGGAGGAATCTTAGCTAAAGTTGCAGCAAGGGGTAGGATTAGAGATTTAATAGCTAGAAGCATGAAACAGTCACCAACTCTGGGTAGAGAGTGAGGAAGGCAGAGGAAAGGGCCAGACATGCCTTAGTGTTCTGGCTGTTGTGTTTTGATAAATAGGGTTAGGTTGAGTGTGTATGGGGGTGACAGGTATGAAGAAAAGTTTTAGAAGTGATGACTTTGAAATGCCTATGGGCTATCCAGGTGAAAATGTCCAGCAAACAATTAGATATCCAGTCTGGAGCTCAGCAAAAGGTAAGGGCTAAGTTATAGATGGAGAATCATTCATACATAATCATGTCAAGCATTTGTGCAGAATATACTTTGCCCAACACATGGCTAGATAACCCTTTTGCTATGGAGAGTCATTAAAAATGATTTCCAATAGAATTTTAAAAAATAAAATCTAATTAAACACAGGGAGAGTCTAATGTCTCTATTTAGGGCAGGAAACAGATACAATGAGAAATTAAAACAGTGAAATGTACAAAAGAGACCTTAGGTATAGTTGCCAGTCTTGGACTCAATCCAGAACTAATGCATCGATCAATCAGCATTACGAAGCACCATCTCTAGCCTTTAAGAATCCAGAGATGCAAAAGCAACATCATGCAATCCCCTCTCAACCTCATCAAAACCCCTCAGGAGCTTTGAGCCTCAGCTTTACCTCTTGCCCCACCCTCTTTCCAAACCCTTCTCTGACCACTGCAGACTAGAGAGCCTCTAGTCCTTGAGTACCTTAGCCCTGCCAGTCCCTGACCCACACTTGGCCTGGGGATTCTGAACATGTCCTGCTCAGGCATCACCTCCACACACTAAACCTGTGTGGCTTGGGCTCCTGGAAGGCCACAGCCCATTCCTGCCCCCACTCACAGACTCTAGCAAAGCCCAGCACAGGGTTGAGCACATAGCATTTTGCTCTGGTAATTTCTGGTTCCCCAGGAATAGTTTACTAGGGTCCTCCACTCCCCCACCCGACTCTACTCCGGTGTGGCTCACGTCAGCACACAGAGATGAGCACACATTAGGTGCTCAGTGAAGACCTGGGTATAATGTCCTCACACTTCTCTGTCAAGTCCAAGACAGTCCTGGGATTCAGAAAGTTCTCAATGATCCCTCCGGTAGCAGCAGGACCTTTGAGCCCTTGGCTCATACGGCCTAACCAGCTGGAGAGGAGAGGGGAAGGTGAAACCGCTCAGACCCAGTAACTCTCTGCCTCCCCTCCCAGAGACATTCTGGGAAATACTTTGGAATCCCTCAGAACAGACACTCAAAGGGCATAAGGCGCAATCTCTGTGCTGGGGAAAGTGTCAATGAGGGATATGACACGGGTTCCCATGCAGGCTGTGGAGCGGTGAGAAGTGACTCACGTCAGGGAGCCCTCTCCATCCTTCCAGGCAAAATCCACCACTCCCTTTGTCTTCTCACACATTTTTTATCCCTGTGCTTATTTTCCTACCTGCTTCCTAGAAACAAGCTCCTTGAGGCTAGGAACCCAATTCTTTCACCTTTGTATTCTCCATGGTGCAAGGGCATGGCACATAGTAGACACTCAAATTGTTGTCAAATAAACAAATAAATGAACACTATTTTTTTAAGGAACTATCTGCTACAAAATAGCTGAAGACTTCATAAATGAGTTTCAGTTTTCTCTAATTCATCATCAAGTTGACAAGAAAATATAAAACAACAGTGTTGAATGCTACTAATACTATTATGTAACTTTCTGAATACATTCAGCTTATCCAAGGATGGCAGAAAGAGCCGGGGTACAAACCTGAAGGCCATCACAAGACTGCACGGTTCTTAAATTGTGTCTGCTATTTGGGTCAGTGTCTTCCAGGAGAGACTGAGAAAGAAGCCATTAATAACACTTAGATTTTAGGAAAAAATCTTTTTAAAGGAAAATATTGTGCCTTGTGAACATTCTGTGTCCTCAGGGAAAAGAAAGCCAAGAGGAAAAAAAAAAAAAAACTGCAGCAGCCCACTCAGGAAGAATTGGGTTGGGGCCAGAAAATCAAAATGAGAATGAACTTAGCATTGGTTTGCTATAACCCATTATCAGGAAGACTCTTATTACAGTTTTTTATAGGAAAGAGGGAGGAAGGAGTGGTAGTCTTCATTAAAATGATACCAGCCAATGAACAGCAGGATTGGAATGTTCCATTTTTAGCTCTTGGATATGTAACTTTATGCTACAGAGAGAGGCAGGCTACTGTCATATTTATGTATAAATCTAATGACATTTTAAATAATAATGACCACACAGACAATAAAATCTGTAATGATCTTAAAGACAGTATGATCAAATTTGTTTACATACAATCTTGTGAGTACCACTACTATAGGTGAAAAGTCGCAGGTCCAAAAGTCAACCAGCGTTAGGTCTGAGACTCAAACATGTGCCTCTGACTTCCATCCGGTGCTCATTTTTCTCTGCATGACCTGGAGAACTTTCTGATGAAAACATCCCTGTAGGTCTGGGAAAAGGCAGTGGTTCTTATCCCTGGGTGAAAGCTTGGAGGGCTGAAGTCCCAGCTCACACAGAAAACCAGAGCTACAGGAGCACTTGGGCCTTGTCTATCCAGTTGGGATTCGAATCTCATAATTAGCATCCCGACATACCCACGTTCTCCAAGCACCGGTTCGTGATGGAGCTGGCCCTGCTTGGAAGACACAGCGGGTTTCTTCTGGAGCAGCGTTGCCTGACGGTCCCATTAGAGGGTGGCTTCACAGTTGGAACTCAAGATTCAGAGCAGGAACCTCACTTCTGAAAATAAACCTACAAGGTTTGCAACATTCTGCTTGTAAACCTACAAGCAACGTCAATGGCTTGTCCCTAGATCACATCTCCAACCCTGTGACCCTCTGCCCCTTGGCCTGCTTCTGCACCAGCATACTCACTATAAAGTGGTGGGTAAACACAGTCAAGGCGCAGACTTCTTGGGAGCACATGCTGGAAGAAAGGAGCATGAACAAGCACTTCTTAGTGCATCCCACTCTGTCCTGGGATGACAAGCCTGCAGATTGTCACACCCCTGCCTCTTTCCTCCTTACAGCTGACCTTGAACTCAAGGACAGAGTGGGAGGGAAGGCAGAGGTCCAGCACTCAGGATGCTCCCCAGCCTCAGAACAAAGTTCCAACCTCACTATGTCCCACCTGTGCTTGGTTCCTGAAGCAGGCAGGCACATTGACTTGTTTATGCTGATTGCATTTGTGTTGTTCCACCTCTAATTAGGCCGATCCCTCCCTGTTGCAGACAATGAAAGTGTGTCTTAAATGAAAGCCCATCTCTTTTCCCCTGACTATACTAAACCTCCTCATTTCTCTTTTTCTCCTCTGCAATAGTAACTTAAGTCTGCTTGGAGCTAAATGACCCAGTTAATACAGCCTGGATGGCTGACTGTCCTGTGCTCACTCAGGAGTGGCCCTCACAACACAGGGGCTATTACACATTGCATCGTTTTCCATTCCGTTCATGGTTTATATTTCTAAACCAAGAACCCAAGAGGCTGGTAGGTCTGGGTCCCCCAGGGCAGCCAAGATCACCTTAAGTATAACCTCATATGTCAAACAGTCCTTCTCCCCACAGGCTTGGATGGATGAGCAAAAGGTTTACCTTGTTTGTTAAAGGAGCAAGGCTTTATCTTTTAGAGAAACACACTGAAATATTTATAGATGAAATGATGTGATTTATGGGATTTGCTTCAAAATAATATGGGAGGAAAGAAATGTGCATGGGATGTGGATGGGACAGGCGTGTCGGGTAAACCACCACTGGGACTGGGCTAGGAGAACAAGGATGTTCTCTAAAAGATTGCATCCACCTTTGCATATGCTTAGAATTTGCCATAATAAAATGTCATATTTTAAATAGCAAAGCTTAAACCTGAAAGCCTATAGTAAATAATCCTTAAAGGGCACATTTTCAATTAAATAAAATTTTAAGATGTGCTGGGTACCTCTCTCACTAATTTGGACTGTTTTGTATTCAGGGTTTAACCTGGTTTTTACGTCCAATCTTAATCAGAGGACTTCCTTCTAATTTACCCTAAATCTTTATTTTGAAAACAGTCCCTCCAGAACAGCTCCCAAAACGCAAGCCACATTGACATCCAAAGCCTTTTTGGCAGCTTGTCCACGGCCTTCGTCTACCCAAGCCACAAGCAGATTGTTTTTCTTCCAAGGCCAATTTAGGTCACCAGTAACCTCATGGTTTTTTCTAGTTCATTTTTACCGGGTTGCTCTGCACTTCTGTGCTCAGGCAAAAGCAGAAAAAGAGAAGGGCAGTGATCGTAGTCATGCTCGTGACTTTACTCTCCTCTGGAAAATGTTCTAATTGACTGGAAAACCACAAGAATCTTCTCTGTTGACCCACACCCATATATAAACTGCTGTTTGGACCTTGGGGCCTCATCTCTGCTGCTTCTGTTTACCAGCCCATGATGTACAAATTATAGGCCTGCATCTTAGAGGACGGTGCCTCCTCACAACAGCAGTATAGCAACCCAGATTCTGCTATGTCACAGAAAAGACCTCGCCACCTCTCCCAGCATTTTTCCCTTTAAACCTAGGTAACGGCTCAATCCCATCGGATCTCTACCCACGGCTACTGTCTTGATACTTTCCTATTCTTGCTCTAGCCCTTTCCAGCCATGAGAGTGTCACCTTTTATATAGCCCATGCCTTTCCAACAAGAATAACCTTTCCAAAATCAATTTATATACAAATTTATGGGAATTTGAGCCAGAGGAATGCATGCGTGTGCATGCGAACCGCACTGCCTTGGAAGATCCTGCCTAGTTTCTACCCACTTACACTCGGGATGGGCACCAATAGCCCTTCGGCCCAGCCACTTACTACCCCATGCCTGGTGCCACCCTGAGCACATGAGCTGGGCACAACTCAGGAGCAGCTACAGTGAAAACAGGCTTCACTTCTTTGCCCTCTGTCTTCTTGCCTCGCAGCAGATGAGGCATGACTCTCGTAAGTGTTCAACAGGGGAAAAGCCAGCCCAGGGCCCCATGTGCTCCAAACCCAGAGCAGAACAAGGGTGGTGAAGGAATATTTTTTGGAAAAGAGAAAGCAAGACACGGGGGCTGCACCCCTCCAGGGATAAAATAGCTTCCCCTGGTAGATTTCTTGTCCTTCTTCCCTTTGAATGTTGCCTACTTCCTGGTTAGTTGATCAAAGTATCGAATGGAGAAGCCAGAACAGAAGTTGGATCTGGAATCAGGTAGGAAATAATTGTTGGAAACATGGGACGCCCCTGGCCTTTATTACATCTCATCCAGCAAAGACAAACTTCTTGTCCACCACAGCACCCGAGCAGATCACATTCAGTAACACCACATGGGAAGACATTCACGCACCCTGATTTTCCCAACAGAAAACAGCTTCCTGATATTTTGTATACCACATTCTAAGTCTGCCTGGCACAATGATAGGTTCAGATGAACAAGAAGAAACATGGCTGATCACTGCTCCCCTGCCTCTCTCCCTCTAGCCCCTAAGATTCAGCTCACTCTAACTTAGGAAGTGTCTTTGTCTTGGATTCCCACTAGCCAAATCTTTAGGACATAGGACTGGGTGTCGGCGAACAGTGGATAATTAGACTTCTAGTAACTTTAGGTTTCCACCCAAGAAGGTAGTATGTGCTACTGATAATCCTGTGATATGCTCCAGAAAACTCCAAGCCCTTCATCCTCACCAAAGGAGTAAGGCCACTTTCCCCAAGCTAAGCTGCAGCGGGCAAGGTGAGCGTTCCCATAGCTCCTTCCCTTTGTACGAAACCAACCTCAGCTGCAGACTCTCTCCCCTCCGAACAATCAGAGCCACTTCAGTCTGCTGGCCTGTGGGGACAAGGACCTGTAAGCAACATAGCAGGCAAGCCTTTTTAGAGAAGATGAAAGCAACATTACCACAAGACAGAGCCAAGTCATGAATCTGAGATGTAACTTAAGAGACCAACCCCCTCCTCCGAAGAGAGCTTGACCTGGAGAAGGAGGTCGGACTTTCTTTCTCTAATGTTTTAAGAACGTGGCAACTGAGATTCAAAACAGTAAATCATTTTAAAATTTTAAAAAATAAATCTCGGCAGAGGGCTTGCAAGATAGCAGGCATTTAATAAATATTTATTTAATTAATGTACAAATGAAAATAAAACAGCCAGAAAGATTCATGAGACCTCACCCTCTTCTTTGCATTTCCTCTTCTCAAAGGGTCCCAGCCTCTAAATGTCAGGACCTGGTCACTGTGAAATTCTTTTATCATGATGACTTTATCTGATCCCCAGAGAGATCCTACTTGTTCCTGAAAACTGTCTGAAATGTGTCTAGATTATACACCAAAAAAAGGCTTCCCCATCCTCAGCCCTGCTGGCTAGAGCCTGCTCTTCTCCAGAGCCTGGCAGGGGTCCTCCTTAAAATTAGGGTCCTACGATCCTGGTGGGCCTCGATCCTCTGACGTTCACTTTCCTCCAGCAAAGCACCCAGTCAGGTGCAAGGCGAACTTGCTGTGTTTTCCCCCCACCCACTGGAAGTGAGCTTAACCAAGAACAGACTGCCAGCACCCCCTCTCTGCCGTGCTCAGAGAGAGAGTCAGGGCAGTACCTCGTAGGTGCACTCCCAAGTTGGAGGTTAAATTCGGGTCCTCGCGTTACTGAAATCATTGTTAAATTGGGCGCCGATTCCAGTTTAACCACACCGCACCAAGGCTCTCCACTCAGGTACTGAGGAGTGGCTTCAAAGAGACAGGAAACCCGAGTGTTCCTGCTGCTCCCAGCCTGAGTGTCACTCTCACTTAGTGTCTTAGGAAGGGAGCTGGAATATCACCCCAGTGCCATACCACGTTTTTGCAATTTTCAACGAATACTCCCGTTATATTACTGGCCCCTCGCGACCACCCCGTGAGGAAGGCAGGGTGGGGATGAGCACCCCCACTGTGTACGTGGCGATCCTGCATCACTCGGCATCATTCAGCAAGTCATGGGCAGTCAAACACGAGTCCCCGACAGAGGCGGCTCCAAGTCTGGGTGTCATCTCCACCTCTCCCTGCTGACATCGCTCTGTCACTCACTGCCACTGATTCACTCCTCTGGGCCCCCTATACACGGAATCTGCCTTCGCTTCTTTCCCCACTTTTCTCCTTCACTGTCCTCCCAGACGTGGTGCAGAGCTCCCAGCAGCGAGGCCAGCTCCGCAGGTGTCGCACTTCCCTGCCGCCTGCCACCCAAGCTGGCTGGGGAGAGTGCCGCTTGGTGCATTCATAGACCAATTTGGGAAGAATTATGTGCATAATTAGTGCCTCACTTATAGATACAGTATGTTTTCCCCCTTAAGTCTCCTTATATGTCCTTTAATAGCATTTTTTTCCATTTGTGTTTTATGCATTCTTCATGAGATTAACTCTCACATGTCTTATGGTTTTTGTTGATATTGCAAATGGCATTTTATATTCTATTACATCTTCAAGTGCATTACTTCTGATATAGAAGGACATTATATGTTTTATGTCTATCTTGTTTCTGGAAATATATAACTGGACTCTCTTATTGGTTCTCAGTTTATTGATTCTGATAGTTTTTCTAACAAAATGGTAGTAGTTTTAATCAACATGCGTGTGTGTGTGTATGAGTTACGTTATCAGCCAGGACGTCCCTAACTCTGTAAACTGTAATGTTGATAGTGGGCATCCTTGTCTTATTTCCAATCTTAAAGGGAGTGAGTATAAAGGGAAACAAATATTGGATGTTTGCTGTAGGTTTTTAGTATAAGACTTTTATCAAATTGAAGAAATTTCTTTCTATTCCTAGTTTTCCAAGAGTTAATAACATAAAATGTTGAATTTTAACAAATGCTTTTCCCTTTACTTATTAAAATAATATCTTTTTCCTTTTGTTTAATAATGTGGTAATAAACATTACAGATTTTCTGATATTAGTCCACTTTTAAACTTACAAGTTAAATATCAGGGTCCTAGGACTGCTGCTTCCAGCTAGGATGCTAAGATGGAGTGGTTTGTGAGCACATCGATGCTCCTGCTGAACAGCTAGAAAAATCAGAAAAAAATACCCCCCGAAAAAATCAATTTAGGACTTGAAGGGCCAAAATCCCTGAGCAAAGGGAAGAAGATAGAGGTGAGCTGGCCATATTTCCTCTAGGAGAAATAGCCAGTTCTTGACACACATACGTGGCAGAGAACCGCTGATAAGGAGCAGAGGAAACAGCAGGCGTTTTGACAATCTCATGGGGCTGAGTGGATGAAAATTGAAGAAAGAGTGAAAGTAAATGGATTGAAAAAGATAAACCAGGAAAATACCAACTAAGGGAAGGCTAAAGGCTGATATCCCCTATATCAGATATCTACATCTATTATAAAGCTGCAGTAATTAAGACAGTGTAGTATTGACGTAAGAGCAGACAAACAGACCAATGGAACAAAATAGAAAATCCAGAAGCAGATCCATTGCACACACTCACTTGGCTTGGGACAAAAATGCCACTGCAATGCAGGAGAGAAATATTGGGTATTTTTCAATTAGTTACACTGGATCAATTATATATTCATATGGGGGAAAAAGTGAATCTTAAACCCTATTTCATACTATGTGCAAAAAAGAAAAAAAAAGAATTCCAGATGGATTGTAGATTTAGACCTGAACAATAAAATAATAGTACTCCCGGAAGAAAGCAGGAAAATATTTTCATGACTTTAGGATAGACAAATGTTATCTAAAAAGGAAATTTATTTAGATCTTCTTTAATTTCTTTCAAAAATATTTTATAATGTTCAGCGTATAGGTTTTGCATTTCTTTTTTTAAATGTATACCTAAGTACTCTATTCTTTTTGATGCTCTTGTAAATAAATTGTTTTCTTAATTTCATTTTTGGATGTTCATCACTAGTGTATGGAGACACAATTGATTTTTGCATATTTTATCTTATACTATGCAAATTTGCTGAACTCATTTATTGGTCCTAGGAGCATTTTAGTGGATTCCTTAGGATTTTATATAGACAAGATTATGTCACCTGCAAATAGGGATAGTTTTACTTCTTCCTTTCCAATCTTGTTGCCTTTTCATTTTCTTGCCTAATGCCTTGTCTAGAATTCAACGATGTTGAATAGAAGTGATGGAAGTAGACATCCTTGTCTTGTTCCTGATTTTAGGAGGAAAGTATTTAGTTTTTCACTATTAATGATGACATTACCTTTGGATTTTTCAAAAATGACCTCTATCAGGTCAAGGAAGTTCCTTCTATTCCTAAATTGTTGAGTATTTTTTACCATGAAATGGTGTTAATTTTGTCAAATTCTCTTCCTGAACTTATTGAGATGATTATGTAATTTGTCCTTATGCTATTGATACAATCTATTACATTAATTGATTTTCATATGTTGAGCCAACCTTGCATTCTTTGGATAAAGCCCTCTTGGTCATGGTATATAATCCTTTCTACATGTTTCTGGATTTGGTCTTTCAGTATTTTGGTGAGGACTGCCTCTATACTCATAAGGAATATTTGTTGGTAGTTTTATTTTCTTGTGATATCTGTATCTCATTTTGACAGCAAGATAATACTGGTCTTATAGAATGACTTGAAAAATGTTCCCTCCTCTTTTCTTTCTTGGGGAATTTGTAAAGAATTCATATTAATTCTCCCTTAAACATTTGAAAGGATTCACCAATGAAGCAATTTGGGCCAGGACTTTTATTTGTGATTAGTTTTTAAATTACTACTCCAATCTCCTTACTTGTTATAGATCTGTTCTTGAATCAATTTTGGTAATATGTGTCTTTCTAAGAATTTTCTCATTTAGTCTAAGTTATCCAGTTTAGCTAAGTTGGCATACAGTTGTTCACAGAGTTCTCTTATAATCCTTTGCATTTTGGTAAGGTTAGTAGTATTGTCACCTTTTTTATTTCTGATTTTAATAGTTTGAGTCTTTTTTTTTCTTGGTTAGCTAAAGATTTGTTAGTTATCTTGATATTTTCAAAGAAACAATTTTTGCTGTGTTTATATTCTCTATTATTTTTTTATCTTTATTTTATTAATTTCTGCTTTCATTTTTGTGTTTTCCTTCCTTCTGTTTGTTTTAGGTTTAGTGTGATCTTTGTTTTCCAGTGTCCTAAGATACAAGATTAGATTTGTGGTCTTTCTTCTTCGTGTCTTAATATAAACAATTAAAGCTATAAATTTTCCTCTAAACCCTGCTCTAAGTTTTTTTATGTGTCTTCATTTTCATTCCCCTCAAAGTATTTTCCAATTTTCTTTTTGATTTCTTTGACCCATTGTTTATTTAGAAGTGATTGTTTAATTTCCTCATGTTTGTGAATTTCCATTTTTGTTAATGATTTGTGATTTCATTGTATTGTGATCAGAAAGCATACTTTGTATAATTCTAATTCTTTTAAATTTAGGCTTGTTTATGAACTACTATATGGTCTATCCTGGAAAACATTTCGAGAATAATTTGTATTTCGCTCTTGTTTGGTGGAATGTTCTATAGATGTCTGTTAGGCCTACTTGGTTTGTAGTATTATTCAAGTCTTCTACTCTCTTGTGAATCTTTTGCCTAGTTGTTCTGTCTATTATTGAAGGTGGAGTGTTGAAGTCTCCCACTATTATTTTTGCATTGTCTATTTATCCCCTCAATTCTGACAGTCTTAGCTTCATATACTTGGAGGCTCTGTAGTTGTATATATGTTAATTTTTATATCATCATAATAGATGGACACTTTTATCATTATAAAATGTCCCTATTTATCCCCATTAATTTGCTTTCTGTCTAGTTTTTCTGATATTAGTATAGCCATTCCTGGTTTCTTATAATTCATGTTCAAATGATATATTCTTTCAGTCTATTTGTATCTTTGAATTTAAAATGTTTCCCCTGTGGACAGTATACAGTTAGATCATGGGTTCTTTTATTTAGGCCAGTCTAACAATCTCTACCTTTTGACTGGATTGTTTAATCTGTTCACATTTAATGTTGTTATCATTATAGTTGAAATTACAGTTGCCATTTTACCTTTTGTTTTCCACATGTCTCATGTCTTTTCTGTTCCTCTGCTGCTCCTTTACTTTCTTTTGCATTAAGTAAATATTTTCCAGTATAACATTTTAATTCCTTTAATGATTTTTTTCACCATGTTTTTGGAGTTATTTTCTTGGTGGTTGCTGTAGAGCTTACCTCATGCATATTAATTTATCAGATTCTACTTCAGATTTATACTAATTTGATTCCAGTGAGACATAGCAATGTTACTCCTATATAGCTCTATCCACTTTCCCTTTTTGTGCTATCATTCGTATAACTATTATATCTACATATGCTACAACCCCAAAATTCACAGTTAAAATTATTACCTTACATAATTGTGTCTTTTAAAGAAGCTTAGAGAACAAAAGAGAACAAGTATTTATTTATAGAATTTGTATATTAACCTTCTTATCTGCCATTTCTGGTTCTTTGTTCTAGTGAATTCAAGTTACCATCTAATGTCATTTCCTTATTCCAATATAGCCTTGCTCCTACCTATCTCTTTTGTACTTGTATTATCAAATATATTACATCTTTATATGTAATAGGTCCAATGGTACAATTATATACATATTGGTTAATACAATTGCTTTCTAAATTAGTTAAAAGAAGGAGAAGAAATATGATTTTATACTTCCTTTTATAATTACATAATTATCTTTACTCTTTTTGTTTGTTTCCTGTGAATTCAAATTACTGTCCAGGGTCACTTGCTTTCAGTCCAAAGAATTTCTTTTAGTATTTCTTGTAAGGCAGGTCTTCTAGCAATAATTTCCCTCAGATTTTATATTGGAATTTTTTTTTAATCTTCATTTTCAAAAGATTGTTGTGTTAGCTATAAGATTATTGGTTGACAGATTGGTTTGTTTTTCCAGCACTTTAAAGATGTCATCCCATTTATTGCTTCTGATGAAAAGTTAATTGATAACCATATTGAGATGCCCTTGCGTGTGAAGAGTGTGAGTACTTTTCTTCTGGTGCTTTCAGGATTTTTTCTTTGTGTTTTTACTATGAACTGTCTACATGTGGATTTCTTTGTATGTACTAAATTTGCAACTTGTTGAGGTTCTTAGATGTATAAATTAATGGCTTTCATCAAATTTTGGAAGTTTTGAGCCATGATTTTTTTCAAATATATTTTCTATTCCTCTTTTTTCCTTCCTTCTGGTTCTCCATTTATTCATATGTGTCCTATATTTCTCTGAGGCTCTGTTTTATTTTTCCTCATTTTTTTCTCTCAGTTCTTCAGACTGCATAATCTCTATTGATCTGTCTTCAAGTTCACTGATTCTTTCTTCTGCCAGCTCAGATCTACCATTAAATTCCTCCCATAAAATTTTCATTTCAGTTATTATACTTTTCATCTTCATAACTTCCATTTGTTTTTTATCATTTCTATCTCTTTATCATTATTCTCTATTTTATGAAACATCATCCTTATACCTTCCTTCTTTTACTTCTTTAAGCATGGTTTCCTATAGTTCTTGGAACATATCAATAATAATCGCTTTGAAGTTTTTGTCTGCTAAGTCTGACATCTGGGCCCATCACAGTTTCTAAGGCCTGATACAGTTTCACATGTGTCAGCTAAACTCTTCTATCTCTTTGCATGTCTTGTAATTTTTTATTGAAAACTGGACATTTTAGGTAATACTGCAGCAACTCTGTATACTGATCCCCTGCTCTGGGGCTTGTCAATGCCGTTGCTTTTGCCTGTTTATTTGTTTAGTGACTTGACTGGATTATTTTGGTGGTCTATTTCCCTTTAAGAATGCAGCCTCTGATGTTACTGCTCAGAGGGTACATCTCTGGGCATGCACATTAGTCCAAACAGCACTAATAAAACACATCTCTCTTTGCTCTTTTCCTGTGCTCTCTTTGACTGTCTCTTTCCCTGACATCTCTGTTAAGTTGTCTGCCTTCATTGATATTATGCCCAGCT
The DNA here is from genome assembly GCA_963575035.1 of Avahi laniger. Lineage (NCBI taxonomy): Eukaryota > Metazoa > Chordata > Mammalia > Primates > Indriidae > Avahi > Avahi laniger. Next base: position 77,670 of record CAUYSK010050406.1, on the reverse strand, counting down.
ATTAGCCCCCACTAATTGCTGGCTAATTGTTCTATTATATTTGACAGTGCCCTGAGGCTTAAATTGCTCCAGAGTCTGATGCAATTAAATTTGGGTCCCTTTTCAGGGGTAATCTTTGAGGCCGGTCTTTGAGGTTTGTGTCAACCCCCAGAGAGTTTCTCTTAGCTGTCTCTTCTTATAATTCCCTCTGGTAAACTGCTAGATGGTCTAAGGTTAAGCTTATTACTTCCAGGGAGCGACCAGTCTCCTTTTAACTGCATGCCACCAAAATCTCTATTGTTTCTAAGAGCATTCTTAGGCTTGTACTTCCTCATACTATGGTAAAACTAAAGTTTCTTAGCCTATGAGAGCTTCAGAACTCTTGTTCTTGTGGTCTGCCTCTCCCCTTTAGCACAAAATCTACAACTCTCCTCCAGAGGTAGGGGTCAGGACACAGACCTGTTTCTCCCAGTCACACACCTGCTTCGTGAGGTTTATGAGTGTCACTCTGGGCTGGGGTGGCAGCCTCTAGTTTTTGTGGTTTTCTTTTCCTGGCACAGAAGTTTTTCCCCTACAACCAAGCTAGGGTGAGGTAATACAGCCCTCTGTTCCTGGCCTGCCATGCCTGGGGTGGATCTTCTGCCCTATTAGTGGACCTGGGTGGATAAAGAAAAAGCCATACTTCTCAGTCACTCTTACCTGGAGTAGAGCTTCTAAAACACAGGGATGTGATAGGGATGGGAAATGCTGGTGGCCTATCCCTCCCCTAGAGACACCATAGCCCTCCCCTAGGGGCCGAGTGAAGAGGGAGCCCTTTATCTTGGCTGTACCTGCCCAAGAGGGAAGTGTGGAAGTTCCCTCGCTGTGAGCTGGGAGAGGAGGAAGGGAGGGTGTGAATTGTGGCTCAGATGCCACAGACACCTGTTCTTATCAAGATCCAGGAAACTTTATTGAATCGGTATGTCTATCTGTTGTAAGCCTTAAAGAAGATTTTCAGTGACTTAAAATGTTTTTTAACATATATAATTTCCACCAGTTATATTTGTTTCACTGGGGAGAGGGCCCCTGGGGCTCCTCACATGCCCCTTTTGGAAGTCATCTCTCTACAAGGCATTCTGTAGTTCCCAGAAATGCACAGCTGACAGGCGCTGTAGGCTCCTGGTTGCAACTTGGCTCCTGAGCCATTGAGAATATCGACAAAAAGAGGGAGAGGTAAACAACAGAGCATGTGGAGGAGGAAGAAGAGAGAGAGAGAGAAGAGAGTGACGAGGTCTAGCGAACCATAACTTTGGCAATAGTGCGAGAACTAATAAAAATTAATCTGGTGTTATCCGGGAACAACACTGCACACAATTCTGAGGCTGCAGACAGTCTCTGGCAGCTCTGTCCTCCATCTGTGAATGTCTCATCCTTGGTCTCCCCCAGGTGAAGGCACCCTCACTCTAGACTTTTATCTCTCTCCTCCATGCCTTTTTCAGCTCTTTCTTTCATTTCTAGAGGAAGTTGCCAGGCTTTAATTCACGTTAAAGAAGGTGTCACTGGCTGGGAACTGCTTAATATGCAATCCTGCTAGAGCAATTTGCCTTTTAACAGGGAAAACCCTATTCATTCTAAAGCCATAATCCTCTAACTGAAGAACTCACAGCTTCATCACTAGGTCAGCCCAGGATATATTAAGCAAGAGAGAAGAAGGAGCTTCTAGAACATTAAAGAACACTGCTTCTCATGTTCATAAGGCCTCTCGAGCCAGGCATTCTGGCTAAAAAAATTTCTGCCATGTCCACAGATCCGCCGAGGAGGCACGCTTTCTCAGTAAGCACAGCTGCTCTCCATTTGGTTAATGATAGCCCATCTCAAATTTGGTGTATGCAAACAAAAGAGCCAGCAGGCCCAGCTCCACAGAGCTCTCCCACAGAGGCCTCTGAGCTGCAGGCTGCCACATGATCTCTGGTGGAAACAGAATTATCTGTGTTGCATCTGGTATGACAAGTCTGGACCATGTCAGGTGAGTGCCACATATGGATTTTGGCTTATACAGTTATGCGTCACATAATGACGTTTCAGTCAATGACTGACTGCATATATGATAGTAGTCCCATAAGATTATGATACTGAATTTTTACTGTACCTTTTCTATGTTTAGATATGTTTAGATACACAAATACTTACCACTGTGTTACAGTTGCCTACAGTATTCAGTACAATCACATGCTGTACAGGTTTGTAGACTAGGAGCCACGGCCATAACCTATAGCCTAGGTGTGTAGTAGGCCATGCCACGCATGTTTGTGCAAGCACGCTCTATGATGTTTGCACAATGATGAAATCACCTAACAATGCATTCTCAGAATGTATCCCTATCATTAAGCAACACATGACTAGTATGATCTGGTAGCATTTGCTATCAGAGAGGCCAGTGAAGGGGTCACAGAAAGGGCTGTACCAGGAGCAGTGCCAAAGCAGGGGCAGAAAGGAAGAAATAATAATAGAGAAAGGTACAGCATAAAGACCCTTGGGGTAAATTTGCCCAATCTTTGTCATTCTACATGGCTTTGTTTCTGGTTTTTTGATTTGTTTTGTTTTTTTGCATCTCTGTGTTATCTCAAAGGTCAACCCCATTTTCAATCCATTCAAGGTTGACCTACTCTATGATCCCATTCTTGAAAGAAAAGTTGTTCTCTACAAGTCTATCAAGTCACTGCCCCTGAGAAGCTTTCCTGGAATCTTTTTGACATTCGGTTTTCTCTGTCTTCTCAACCCCCATTGCCCTTCATTTACACAGAAAATGGACAAGAAACAACTGAAGAGCCATACCCCTGGAGATCAATCCCACGGTAGAGGCTTCCTTCCTCATCCTCTGCAGGAATCTGGCCAGCCGACTGTGATCTGGCACTTCGACTCCCTCATAGGAACGGGGGCCGACCCACCTCCAATCTCTGGGCCAAAGCATTTCACTGAAATCTGCTGAAAATGACAAGCAGGGAGCTTATCTGGAGACCATCCTGCCAAGATGACTCTTCAGAGTGAACCCCATGAGCACAGGGTTTTTGTCTGTCTTGTTTGCTACTTGTCCCTAAGGCCCATTGCAGTCCTGGCACATAGTAGGTACTAAAATAGTGACTGGTTGAATAAACAAGCCTGTTCTTTCACAAAGAGAGATGATTTCTGGGCTTGCACATTTCACACAAAGTCAGCTGCATAGAGATACCTGGAACTGGCTCAATTCCTTGCCAAAGCCCCTCGCCACGTTCAACCACTCTCTGTTGGTGCTTTTACATATACATCCTAATCATTTCTATATGTTCCCCAAATATGCCCATGCCCAGGTCAATGAGACAACTGAGCTGTCATGATCCTTTTAAGGTTTACCTCGTAATCACTAGCACCATCCAACTAAACCAACATGAAAACTACTTTTTACTTATTTGAAAGGATATGAGAAGCTATTGTGCCAATTGTAGAGGCTGAAGACTATGCATGACACCCAACCGCAGGTTAAAGGTGACTTTCACTGCTTCTCTTCAGCAGGCTGAGTCTCCATGTTGTGTGCATGTATATATAGCGTGTGCATGTAACCTGTGCACATGTGTCTGTGTGTGCGTGTGTGTGTGTGTGTGTGTGTTGAGAGAAAGAGAGATGAGAGAAAGAGAGGAGATCGGAGAGAAAATAGGAGATGGAACAAAAAAGTCTCCTCATTTCCCATATCACTCACCTTACATCATCGTCCTCAGCCTTTTCACCTGCATAGAGTTCTATTTCATCAAAATCAGAAGGTGAAGATTGAAATTAGACACAGACAGGCTCAATTTCCTTGTGTATTCAGTGATAACAGTACCCAGATTAGAGAATAAAACAGAAGTGAAATATTAATGCTCCCACAAGAGCAGGAGTCTCTTGGCATAAATTCAGCACAGACTCCACCACCAGATGTGCCCCTATTGCTAAGGACCTGAGGCCTTTGGTCCAGGTTTTGTTGCTGGGTCCTAGGAAAATATGGCTGAATCTGTAAACAGAAAATCACAAATCTAGAGCTTAAGATCCAAAATTGGGCTATGTGAGTTCATTTTGTACACCTGGAATTCTCACAGAACAATTTCATTAAATAGAATAGGAACTATTGTGATATCATTCACTGTTGTCAATTATTTCTTTAAAAAATCCCATAAAAACAGATCAACATCTGGCCATTCACCTGGAGAAAAAAAAATAAAACTTTTAATAGTGTCCATCACTCCCACCACAAGGCCCAAAATCCATGGCCTGGCACTCAAAGCCATCAAGAAAAGTCTCCAACCCACCTTCCCAGTCTTGTATCTCAATACTTGTGAATAATGTTTCTGCTACTTCAGAGTACTTCTATTTCATCATAAGCAATCTTCTGTGATTCCCTACTACTTTTTGGTTCACATGATACCATTCAACTGGATACCTACATCTTTTCCATCTGTCCATGACCAAGTCATACCCATGCCTCAAAGTCCATCTCAAATGCTACCCCTTTTCTGAAGATATCTCCTGTCAGCCCCAAAAAAGCAATCTCCCACTCCTTCTATAAACCCCATATATGGATAGCCATTCACCAATCATACTCTATAGTATGATTAATAATAATAACTTATAGTAGAATCAACTAACAAATATTAAATCCCAATTGTTTGTTAGATATGATATTAGGAACTTAATATTCATTGATTCCTTTAACTAATGATTTTATATATGGTTTGTCTCCCCTAACCTCTGATGACAGCCTTTAGTCTAAATCAACTTTCTCTGCTATAATCCTTAGCTTAGCATTATGCCTAGATACAGTAAATGATCCACAAATGGTTACTGAAAATAAATGAATTAATATGTCAATGCATGAACATGTGCATTAATGAATCAGTGAATCACTCAAAACGACCCCTGCTTATAGGAAGAATTTCTATAGACCATTTGGCTGAGCTTCTGGATTTCTATTCATATTATTTGAGTTCTTTCCATTCTTCATGAGATTCCAGAGCCTCACACAGCAAATCACAACATATTAATACTTGTATGAATGATGAGCCTTTTGCACAGGAGCATGAAGAGAACCCCTATCATTTAGTTCTCTAAGTTACACTCACCTCTTCAACAAACCAGAAAACAGTATGACAAGCTTTAACCCTTCTTTTCCTGCCTGACCCTCCCTAGCTCTAGCACCAGATTTTTTATGTTTCTCTGTCTCATGGTAAGTGATGAACTAAGTCAAACATGCACAGTTGTGTATGAGTGTGTATCCCCTTCCGAGGGTGCTTACAAGGCTTAGAGGGCAATGCTTACTAAAAAGGAACTGAAGGAGTGATTTCAAACATCAATGAGGAAAGAAGTATAACCAGAATTATTGTATGCCTAGTCCCTGTCCAATATTCTCTATATATTATCTCCTGTAATTTTTGTGATAATCTTATTATAATAAATAATTATAGTAATAATAATATAGTATTTACTATATGCCAGGTATACTTCTAAGAATCTTAAATGTAACATCATACTTAATGCTCTCATTAACACTATGAAAAAAGTATCTTTTTTCCCCTGTATAAGAAATGAGAAAACTGAGCCAAAGAAAATTTAAGTAACTTGTCTAAGATCCAAAAGTAAGAAGTAGAGCCAGAACACAAATCCAATCCTTAGACGTATATATCTTCTAAGGGTAGTAGTTTCCCAAATTTACCTGTACAGAAGCTGGTTCTCAGGAAGGATACCAGGCCCAAAGTCATGGCCCTAGTAAATGCAAAGGCTAGAATCAGGTCTTAATATTTTTATTTTAAAGTGCATGCTTTTTACTGAAACTTAGTTCAGGTGATCATTTAGGGCAGCAAACGGGTCCTACATAGGGTTTCTCAACTCATAAGACCATCTGTAAGAACGGAAGTGATCCTTGTGTGTGCTTCTAAGCAGGGTTTCACAGCAGGCAGTCCTTGCTCCAACCTCTTCTGTCCATGGTGCTGAAATAAAAGACCAGCATAGCTGCCATAAAGAAAAAACTGACAAACTGATCCGAATCTCAATGATAAAGGATCTTAAATACTACTCTGAGCCTGGCCATTGAGAATAAGTGAAATCTTTCCCAAATCTCCTGTTTTATGTCCAGAATCTCTCCTCTCTTCCAAAATCTCGAAGTTGAACAAGATAAAATAAGTGAGACTTACAATTAACACGGATTGTTCAAACCGTATCTTTTCAATTTCATAATGTCAAAGATTCTGTTATCTGGAAATAAATCAATGAAAAGGGAGCATGAGAAAGTCTATTATGTAAACATCAGCTCAGATCTAAACAAAGTTCAAATAAAAAGGAATCAGAGACTAGAAACCCTCAAGCATGTCTGAAGCCTCAGCCCTGGGCCAGTGGAGGATGCTGAGGCTAGTGCTAAGAACAAAGGCTGGAGACAGAGTATGTCTTTATATCTGGTGCAGAATTGATTTTCAAGCCAAAAAAATGTTAGTTAAGGAAACACTGACATGAACTAGGGCAGGGCAGGGGGGAAAGAAGTTGGAAAATAGCAAGTGCAATTTCAGGCGTATGAGAAATGGAATTAAAGTTAAGAGAAGGAAGGCAATCTATTGTCCAGAAACTGGCAAACAGCACAGCTACTGCATCATTATAGTGGCAACGACCTGCTGTGTTCATTTGTCTCTGAGCTGTCTGACCTAGGAGCCGGATGATTTATCTACTTTCCACAGCTTCAGCTGGGCCAGGCCAAGAGGATAACTTGGAGAATGGCGTTGGGGGTGGGGGTGATGACATTCAAGCACCAAGCCAATGAACTCCATATGTCTTGTATTAGAGGGCATGCTCATAAGTCAACCAATATCACACATTTATTTCATACCTACTGTAAACAAATCTCTTTGGTAGAAAGCCTCTGGTCCTACAAAGACTGGAAAGAGCAGAACCATTGGCCCTGAAGAGCTTATAATCTAGTGGCAAAGATTAAGCATGGGAATAACCAATTAACAATATTTGCTAGACCATGGCTTGAGAAAACAAGAGAATACAGAGGAGGACTGTTGATTTACATCATCAGGAAGGCTTCTGAGAGCAGATAGCACCTTACTAGACCTTAAATAACAGGAAGGATTTATGCAATCAGTAAAAAAATGAGGGTGAGCATTTCAGGATAACAACACAATTAGCAAAGCCTCAGAGGCAGAACTGGTTGGATCATGTTTTGGCGAAGGCAATGTTGCCTATCCAAAGCCAAATTCCTGACCCAGAACCCAGATATGAGATAGTTCCCAAGCTCTCCACACACAGAGAGAGAGTTGAGGCAGCAAGGAATGCTCGAGGCTTTCCAAACCAGTTTGTCAAAACTTGAATGACTTCCAAGTTATAAATGGAATGTTTAGGCTGGGCGCGGTGGCTTACACCTGTAATCCTAGCACTCTGGGAGGCCGAGGCGGGTAGATTGTTTGAGCTCAGGAGTTTGAGACCAGCCTGAGCAAGAGCAAGACCCCATCTCTACTAAAAAAAAAATAGAAAGAAATTAGCTGGACAACTAAAAATATATATAGAAAAAATTATCCGGGCATGGTGGCGCATGCCTGTAGTCCCAGATACTCGGGAGGCTGAGGCAGTAGGATCGTTTGAGCCCAGGAGTTTGAGGTTGCTGTGAGCTAGGCTGACGCCATGGCACTCACTGTAGCCAGGGCAACAGAGTGAGACTCTGTCTCAAAAAAAATAAATAAATAAAATAAAATAAATGTTTATATCTATATCCACAGTAGGATATGCTGCTGCTAAGTGAAGAGAAACATCAAGACCAAGTCACCCTATGACTCTCCCAAAAAGACATCCATGAAGTTAACCAGGGTAGGACTTCTTCCCCAAGTGAGTCTATTCTCATCCTGGTAAATAAGAAAATCTGGTTAAAAAAAAAAAAAAAAGAAGAAGAAGAAAAGAAAAAGGTCAATTCTGGCATGAAAAATGGAGAGTCCACAAGGATTCTTAGAAGTTAGACGAATAACATGTTGTTTGTTTGTCCTGGATTCAATGACATCATTGCAGACCTACCAGTCCAACTGTGCACATCACATCCTCACTGCAAGCTAAACCACCTTGTGGAGCAGCTGCTGCAACACAATAATCTACAAAGTCAGAAAACAGATTAGAGAGAGGAAAGGCAGCTGAAGAACCCTCAAAGTACAAGGGAGAAAACATTTTATTTCTAATTCTAGACATATTTCTAAAACACATCTAATTTTTAATTCTAGCTCATGGAAAGACTGCCAGGAAGAAAGTCAAGATGAAAATTAAGATGACACATCTCAGAGCTGGTGGTTTTAAAATCACTTGTCTGCATTACAACAAAAGGACCTTGGATGTATGGAGGGAGAAGCAGGAGTAAACAAATACTTTGGTGTTGCAAACACGCCTGCTACAGAGGACCCGTTCTGAGGAAAGACCAAAGAGTCGTAGGTCCTCAGGCAGATGGAACTAAAACAAACAAAAGCAAATAGAAAGGTATCTAGCAACTTGATGTTATTCAACAGATGGAAATTCTAGAGAAAAAAATGCAAGCTTCACTTGGAAAAGAGCACATCTGGACATAGACTAAGACCTGCCCACACCATACCACCGAGAACTTGTTCTGGAACATGCTCGGTGGTCTCCCAGCTGCCAACTGCTGAAGCATTCACGTGTATGAAGCGTTCACATAAGTCATCACACTTGATGACTTCAGCTCTGAGATTCCCTGATCCCTCGACTGCTGCCACGAGCATCTTCCTGGTTCTTCTTCAAAGTTTCTGATCAGTCCATTTAGTCTTTTTGCAGGCCACTCTTCCTTCCTGATTGCAGGTCTTCTTCCCCTGAAATGCAGTTCTCTTTACTCCCTTCCATACTAAACTCAATCACAGGGACATAAAGACAGAAAACTTATAATCTAATTTCAGGGTCCCCTGGTTATAACCTGACAATGTTAGGCAATGTACATAACTCTGCTTAGACTGTTACCTTACCAATAAAATACAGGTAATGACACTTTCTCAACTTGTGTCAGATGACTAGTTTGAAGATCACAGGTGATGACCCAGGAAGAGAGCTTTGATGACTGTGAAGACTTATAAGCCAATCAGCTCTAAGGAAAAATGGGTGGACAGGACCCCTCTCTCACCTAGACTGTATCCCCTGCCAGCTCCTGCACTCTTTCCTCCCCCATGATCCGGCTCCAAGCATAGCCTCTGTGCTGTGTCTCTCACCTCCCCTGGCTCTACTTCTATTTATCCAGTTGAAGACAACCACAAGAAATTCTCTGGTTTAGGACATGGATTAGGCAGAGGTTTGGGCTGAGCTCAGATAAGCCAGCAGCTGGCGTAACTGTAAATCACAATCGCTCTGCCAAGAAACGTCTCAGCATTGTATTTAAATACGAAGGCTCTAAGAGTCATACTTCCTGAGTTCAAATCCAGTGTTCCGTGCTCTTTGTCCTTAGGTAAGTTACTCAACCTTTCTATGCCTCAAATTCCTCAATTAGAAAGCAAGGATGTTTACTCTAGTATCTACCTCATGAGGCTTTTGAGATTTTTACATGAAATAAGACATATCAATTATCTCAGACATCACAAATATAGAATAAATATTTGGTTTTATATCACATGTAATAGTTACAAGTGATAACAAGAACTCAATCATTCTTTACCTATTTGCTGATTAAAAAAATAAGAACTCAATCATTCAACAAATATTGAAGAATTAATTGAGATTCTGTTTGCTCTGGGAATGGGGAGGACAAAGCCGAGATCTACTTAGCTTTACTCTAATAAATAACGTGTGGGATATATTAATAAATAAGAATATAGGAAATTATAGCAATGGGAAGTGCCATGGTATGGCAACATAAAGGAAACTGTGAAAACACACAGAAAGGGCATCTTAGAAGTATATGAAATGAGGAAACAAGTAATGAAGTGGTGTGGGCTGAATTTTGTCACCCAAAATCCCAAAATTCATATGTTGAAATTCTAACTTCCCAGTATCTCAGAATGTAACCAATCATTGGACACAGCATCTTTAAAAAGGTAATTAAGTTAAAATGAGATGATTAGGATGTACCCCAATCTAACATGACTGGTGTCCTTGAAAGAAGAGGGGATTAGGACACAGACACGCACAGAGGAAACACCGTGTGAGGACACGGGGTAAAAGACGGCCATCTAGAAGCCGAGGACAGAGAGGTCTCAGAAAAATCCAAGTCTGCAACCCTTGATCTCAGACTTCTAGCCTCCAGATTGTAAGGATGTAAATACTCATTGCTTCAGTCACCTAGTCTGTGGTGCTTTGTTATGGCAGCCCTAGCACACTGACACATGGAGGATGAGAAACTTCAGAAAGACAGAATGGTCTGACACCGAAGTATGAGCAGGAGAGACTGTTTGGGCCAGGGCACAAGGCAGGGGCCAAAGGAGGACCAATGTCAGAGTTCCAATGCCATGATAAGACCTGACATTTGTGTATATCCCAGGTTCTTTGGGAACACATTCCTATATATTAACTTCTTTTGTGATCACAACAAACTGGAGGAGGCTGGACGCATCTGCTTCATAACTATCCCTGTTTTATAGAGATCAAAACTAAGGCCCAGAGAGATATATGAAAAGGGCTTGCATGGCATTGAACTTGTCTTCCTCAAACTATCTTAGTGCAAGGGTGGAGATGTGAAGGAACAACAGAGCTATCTCTTTATATTTGGTACTAAGTATAATTTTGCTTTATCAATGTCATGAAGACAGAGTAAATGAATTCCCAGTATAGTCTTATAACATGGAGAAACAGCTAAACCATACAAGAAAACCAGTTGTACGGCAGACAACAAGCGTGCAACTTGAAAAACACAGAAAGAATGGTTGAATATGAGCCTTCAGATGAGTTATGCCAGTAGATAAAAATGGAAACCAGTTAGGATAAATGTTTTGGAGGGTTTGCGGATGGTGGGGAATTTAGTGGAATCTGCGTGTTCTTCAAGGAAGTAGACAGAGGTGAATAGTGAATCAAAACTTCTCCCTTAGTCCTCAGACATCTTCAGTGGTGATTTAAGCCCTCTGCATCCCACACCCAACACATCCTCAGCCTGAGCCAAACTCTTTGAAATGAGTCTGCACCAAACGAGGGCTTCCAAAAAGTAACAAAGAGAGGTCGACATCTCACATGGAGAGCGAGAATAGGTGTTTTTACCATTCTAGGGATGGGACACTGGGTAAGTTAGCATATTTTCAGCTTCGCCTCAGTTTCCTTGTCTCTAAGATGGAACCTCATTTAATGTGAGAGTTAAATGCTAAGAGTTAGCGTTGTGCCTGGCACAGAGCAGGCATGGGATAAATAGTAGATCCTCATCTAACGTGTTGCAGGGGAAAGGAGTTGCTTCTGACTTGGAGGCTGCAGAATAGTTCAGATATCATCGAGCTCTATTACCACTCTGAACTTTGCACTACACAAACTCATCGTAACAGAGTAGCATCTCCAGGGCTATGAGCTCCCCAGAGCATGTTTGTCTCCAGACAAACGAAGGCAGCTGGCAGCACCCAGCATCACCCTCCTTCTTTCTGAAATGAGCAAACTAAAGTCAGAAGAACTGAGTAATGTCAAGTAAACATATTTGAGCCTGTCACTGGAAAGTTCCTAATAAGGTTTCCAGGTGATGCGTTTGGTGACAGGATGTATCTGACTCACCCATCCTGCCTTTGCACACATCCCCAGATGATGGACAACTGGCCTTAGATCATGCGATTTCAGAACAATCTAAAGTATTCTTTGCAAGGCTTCAAAAACACAATTACTCCACTGAGAAATGATGACAACCAAAAATAACAATTATGTTATCTTCTTCAAGACAAGAACACTAGAAAGATGAAAACCAGTAAAGAGAAGACATGCCAGGAAGAGAGACATGCTGTTTTTCAAGTCTGTTAGGGTAAACACCAGGACCACCAGATTCCCCGTGGAGTTGCTGTCCGTGGTTGCACATGACCGCACAGACGTGGAGTGTCAGATTATGTCATCAAGCCAAAGGACCTCAGACAGCCCACACCTCAGAGGTCCAAAGCCCCTCAGAGGACCCCAGCCCACACCTCAGAGGTCCAAAGGACCTCTGCACCAATTTATATTATCACATGATTTTTCTTCTTTATTTGTTAATGTGGGCGATTACATTGATTGATTTTCTAACGTTCAACCAGCCTTGCATACTTGGAATAAATTCTATTTGGTTGTGGTATGTAATTCTTTTTATACAATGTTGGATTCAATTTACTAATATTTTGTTGAGGATTTTTACTTCTATATTGATATGAGATATCGATGTAGTGTTCCTTTCTTATAATTTTTTTTTTTTTTAGATGGAGTCTCTCTCTGTCACCCTGGCTTGAGTGCAGTGGTGTGATCATAGTTCACTGCAACCTCCAACTCCTGGGCTCAAGGGACCCCCCTGCCTCAGCCTCCCAAGTACCCGAGACTACAGGCATGCGCCGCCACCCCGGCTAATTTTTTCTAGAAACAGTATCTTGCTCTTGCTCAAGCTGGTCTTGAACTACTGATCTCAAGCAATCCTCCTGCCTCAGCCTCCCAGAATGCCAGGACTACAGGCATGAGCCACCACACCAGGTCCTTATAATGTCATTTTTTTTTAATTTCACAGCATTATAGGGGTACAAACACTTTGGTGACATAAATTGCCTTTGCACCACCCGACAAGCATGCCCATACCCCAGACAGCATACACTGCAACCGTTAGGTGTGAATTTATCCATCACCTTCTTTCCCCTCCCACCTGACTGGCCACCCTATGAATGTTACTTGCATATGTACACATTAGTGTTGATTAATTAGTACCAATTTAACGGAGAGTACATGTGGTGTTTGTTTTTCCATTCTTGTGATACTTCACTTAGAAGGATGGGCTTCAGCTCCAGCCAGGATAATACTATAGGTAGTTCGTCATTTTTTATGGCTGAGTAGTACTCCATGGTATACATATACCACATTTTGTCAATCCACTCATGTATCGATGGGCAAACTCTATGGAAAGTAGTATGGAGATACCTCAAAGAACTAAAAGTAGACCTACCATTTGATCCAGCAATCCCACTGCTGGGTATCTACCCAAAGGAAAAAAAACATTCTATAATAAAGACACCTGCACTTGAATGTTTACAGGAGCACAATTCACAATTGCAAAGATGTGGAAACAACCCTTATAATATCTTTATTTGGTTTTGGTATTAGGGTAATGCTAACCTAATAGAATGAGTCAGGAAGTGTTTCCTCTGCTTCTTTTTTTCTGGATGAAATTGTGGAAAATTATCATTTTCTTCCTTAAATGCTTGGTAGAATCTACTAGTGAAACCATCTGGGCCTGGTGCTTTTTTATTATAAGATGATTATTTATTTAATTTGTTTACTATCCATAGGGTTATTCATATTTTCTATTTAACCTTGAAAAACTTTGCTAGTTTGTGTTTTTATGATAATTGATCCATTTAATCTACGTTATCAAATTTGTGGACATTGAATTGTACATGACATTTCTTTATTATCCTGTTAATGTTTGTGGAATCATAGTGGTGACCCCTTTTTTATTCCTAACTTTGGTAATTTCTGTCTTTTTGTTTTCTTGATTAGCCTGATTAGATGTTTATCAATTTTTTAAAAAAAATTATTGTTTTTTTAAAAAATGTTTTGGTTTTATTAATTTTCTCTATTGTTTTTCTGTCCTCAATTGATTTCTACTCTAATTTTTACTATTTCTATTTTCTGCTTGCATTAGTCTTAAATTGTTCTTCTTTCTCTAGTTTTCTAAGACAGAAACTTAGATTATTGATTTAAGATCTTTATTTTTTATAATATATGCATTTAATGCTAGAAATTTCCATCTAGACACTGTTTTCACTGCATCCCACAAATTGTAATAAGTTATTTTCATTTTCATTTAATTCAAGACAATATTTAATTTTGCTTGAGACTTCTTCTTTCACCCACGTTATTTAGAAGTGTTTTGCTTAATTTCCAAATATTTGAATGTTTTCCAGCTATCTTTCTGTTATTGATTCCTGATTTAGTTTTAATGTGGTCTGAGGACATATTTTGTATGATTTCTATTATTTTAAATTTGTTAAGGTCTGTTTTATGCCCCAAAATATAGTATGTTTGATGAATGCTCTACGTGAACTTGAGAAAAATGTGTAGTCTGTTGTTCTTAGACGGAATATTCTATAAATGTCAATTTGATCAAGTTGATTGATAGTGCTATTCAGGTCAACTACATCCTTACTGATTTTCAGCCTGCTTGATCAATCAGTTACTGAAAGCAGGATACTGAAGTCTCCAACCAAATAATGGACTTGTCCATTTCTCCTTGCAGTTTTACCAGTCTCACGTATATTGGCGCTCTTTTGTTAGTTATATACACATTAATAATTGTTACGTCTTCTTGGAGAACTGACCCCTTTGTCATTATATAACGTCCCTCTTTATTTTTAGTACTTTTCCTTGTTCTGAAGTCTGCTTTTTCTGTAATTAATATAGTTACTCTAGCTTTTTTAAATTAATGTTAACTTGGTATATGTTTTCTCCATCTCTTTACTTTTAACACAGCTTAGTCATTATATTTAAAGTGATTTTCTTTTAGCCAAAATATAGTTGAGCCTTGTTTTTTAGCCACTCTAACAATGTCTTTTAACTGGTCTATTTAATTGGTATATTAATTGGTGTATTGATATTTAAATATTGATACAGTTGGGTTAATATCTATAATGTTTATAACTGTTTCTATTCATTGCACTTGTTCTTTGTGGATTTTTTTTGGCACTATTTTTGCACTTTTTTCTGATTTTATTTTATTTATTTATTTATTAATTCATTAGAGATAGGGTCTCTCTCTGTTTCCCAGGCTGGGGTGCAGTGGCCCGATCCCAGCTCACTATAACCTCAAACTTCTCAGCTCAAGCAATTCTCCTGCCTCCATCTCTTAAGTACTAGAACTAGGTGAGTACCACCATGCCTGGCTAATTTTTTTCAATTATTTTTTGTAGAGATGGGATCTGACTATGTTGCCTAGGTTGGTCTCAAACTCCAGGCCTCAAGTCATCTTCCCAACTCAGCCTCCCAAATTTTTCCAGTTTTAATTGAGTATTTTACATAATTCAGTTTTCTCTCATCTCTTAGCGTATCAATTATTCTTCTTTCTAAAATATTTTTAGTGGTTGCCCAAGAGTTGAAATGTACATTTTTAATTAATCTAAGCCCACCTTCAAATAACAGCACGCTTCTTCACATTTAGTAAAGGTATTTTTTATACCAGAATATTCCCAGATCCTTGTTCCTGTTCTGTATGACATTGCTGTTATTCATTTCACTTACCCATAAGCTATAATTAGCCAAAAAAAAATTATTATTATTTCAATGTAGTTATCTTTTAGATCAATTAAAAATAAGGAATATAAAGAATTTTATTTTACTTTCCCTTATTCCTCCTCTGATACTCGTCATTTCTTTATGTTGATATGAGTTTCTAACCTATATAATTTTTCTTATTCCTGAAAAACTTCTTTTTAACATATTTTGCAGGGCAGATCTGCTTGCCACCAAACTCCCTCAGTTTTTCCTCATGTAAGAAATTCTTTAGTTCTCCTTCAGTTTTGAAGGATAATTTCTCTGAATATAGAATTCTAGGTTGGTGGCTTGTTTTTTTCTTTCAACACTTGAACTCCACTCTCTTCTTGTTTACATTGTTCCTGACGAGAAGTCTGCCATAATTCTTATCCATATTCTCTCATAGGTAATGTAGTTTATTTTTTCTTACTTCTTTCAAGATTTTGTCTCTGTATTTGGTTTTCTGCAGTTTGAATACATGTCTTGGTGTAGATCTTTTGGTATTTATCCTGTTTTATGTTCTCTAAGCTTCACAGATGTGTGGTTTGGTATCTACCATTAATTTTTTAAAATTCTCAGCCATTGTTACTTCAAATATGTTGTCTGCTCCATTCTCTCTTTCTTCTTCCCAGTATTCCAATTATGTCCCTGTAACAACTTTTAAAATCCACCCATGGTTCTTGGATGCCTATTATCCATTCTTTTTCTTCTCTTTACATTTCAATTTGGGAAATTTCTCCCGGCATGTTTTCAAGCTCAATGATTCTTACCACAGCTGTATCCAATTTATTTATGAGACCATCAAAGACATTCTTCATTTTTGTTACAGTAGTTTTGATTTATAGTATCTCCTTTTGATTCTTTCTTAGAGTTTCCATCTCTATTTACATTATCAATCTGTTCTTGTGTGTTGTCTACCTTTTACATTAGGACCCTTAAAATATTAATCACAGTTATTTTAAATTCTCTGTCTGATAATTACAACATCTGTTTCATATCTGAGTCTAGTTGTAATGCTTGCTTTGTTTCTTTAGACTCTTCTGGCTTTTTAGCATGCCTTGTAATGTTTAGCTGAAAGCCGTACATGATGGATGGGGCAACAGGAGCTGAGGTAAGTGGGTAAAGGTGACATTTTATGTGAATCTGGCTAGGAGTTGGGCTGTGTTTAATATTTTCTGTAGCTGTACATATCAGAGACTTCAAATTCCTCCAGTATCCTTGTTTTTATTTCCCTTGTTGCCTTTGGGCTTCTCTGATAGCTCCATCTTAGATGGAGTTTGCATTCTGTAGGTCTTTCAGCTGTAATCCACTGTTATTATACCAGAGCCCTATTGGTATAATAATAAGATGTGAGAAAAGGAAAGCATTCCATAATCTTATGATTAAATCCTAGTCTTTAAGTGGTTCATATCCCTGGGTTATGACATTCGCAAGTGTGAATGTTGTTTTTCCCCACCCCTCCTAGACAGGAATTCTAGATGGTGCTGAAGTCAGGCAAATGCCCCCCACACCCCGCTCCAAGTGGGATAAGGCACTGATAAAGTTTTTGTCCCAGGACAGTAGGCTTTTTTTTTTTTTTTTTTTAAGGAGACTGCTTTAGACTTTTAGACTCATTCTATAATGGTGACTTTTCACCTCCACCTGCCAGAGCCATGAAGAGATCTTCCTTGGCTCTGGGTGAGAACCTGGTAGGATTCACAGAGGTAAAACCCAGAAAAGCACAGGACCCTCTCTAAGACTGTGGACTCAGGAGTTTTTCACTTCGATACCAGTCTTACTAAATTCATCAAAATTACCAATTAGGTCACTTCTGCTCCAGGTAAGCAGATTTCAGCTGTGATTTTTTTGGTATTCACCTGTCTCTCTAGATTTCAAAGTGGTGGTTTGCTCTGTAATTTCATTCTCCGGTGGGTCCAAAAAAAGTCTGATTTTTCAGTTTGTTCAGCTTTTTTCTTCTTGTGAGAATGTAAGTGATCACTTCCAAGCTCTTTACCTGACGGAACTGAAAGCAGAAGTCCCTTGACTTCTGTTTCAATATTTTCATCTGCAAAATGGAAAAGACTCTGTCCCTGGAGCTTTAAAGGCAATGACATCATACAGGAAGAGCACTTTCAGGAGGATCATGAGCCAGGTATCGACACTGATCACTTTTTCATCCTACCCATTCAGAATCCTACAGACTTAAGTGGCTTTGACCATGATGATTTCTGAATCAAGCCACAAAAATACTAGATTATGTATTCCTTTTGGTCTCTACACTCTTAACATTTTATCTACTCTGCATTCACACAGGGAAAACTCTACCTAAAATGGTGTCAGGCTCAAGTTGGGAATAACAATGGGGTATGTGGGAATAAGATGGGTTATAGGTTATGAGATTAAAAGCACAAGGCTCCAAGATGGGAGAGGCATATTTAGTCTTAGAACTGAAGCATAGCATGAGATAAAGAAAGAAGAGCATCCAAGAATCTGAGATTCTCAGTACCCTGGGGAAATTCTTCTTTCTTTAGGATTCCAACTTGAGCTCTAGATAGTCTGTCTCCCTTTAACTGTTCAAAATTATGACAACCACTATTCCTAAAATTATAAAAATCTCATATATGGAAGGATCATGAGAACTCATGCGGTCCATTCATCCATCCAAGGGAAGAATATTTTCAAGCTCCGTGACGTTACTAAAACTAGATGGCATCTAGTTTTACTCTTAGCCAAATCTCACCTTAAAATTTCCCCGTCTCATTGTGCAGGACTTCACATTCTCAGAGAATCTTTCAGAATCCCCCATTTGAGAATCACCTGAAGGTTTCATTAACCTGCATGATCTATTCCCCACCTAACCATGAGTTGAATATACTGCCACCTGCCTTTCATTTGATATGGTTTTCTAGCCATTCTGGATCCATATGGCAAGAACCCATACAGCCAAGCTGTCCCAGCTTTGAAATAAATGATGTGAACATTAGTGCCAAATGTGTGAGTAAAGTTCAAAGATTTATGCTATCTTTTAAAATTTAGCCAATTCCTGTGCACAAGAAAAAATCAATTGTTGGACCTCTTTTGTTCTTGGCAAAAATCAATCATGGTTCTTGCCAATGATCCCATTACCCTGCAGATGCTGGGGTCCCTCCCCAATGCATGTTGACATCAGCTGTATTGCACTGCATTTCCATAAGGCTTCTGTCTTGGTTCAAGATTGAAACCACCTTTTATCTTCTCTTCTCTTCTTAACATCCTTAGATCCCTATTACTTTTCCCCAAAATAACTGTAAATGTGTGAACTAATTAGCTTAGAGAGCACAAGCTCCCTTAATGCCTTCAGAATCCTGCCATCCAACACTGATTTCTGTATGTTCTGAGCTGCAAAATAGCCCCTCACTTGGTTTTGGTTTAATTATTCTTCAAGGTCATCCCTGTGCCACTTCCATCCATGATTCTTTTCTTCTCTGCTTCTGTTTTTAAGAGGATTTTTAAGTAGGTTCGGCAGCTCAGCCGTTTTTGAGTCATTACTAGCTTCAATCCCCTTTCGCACTTATTACTTGGCCTATTTTTCCTCCAGCCTCGCCTCTTTCTCTGCTGTATTTGCAAGAGTGCTTCTGATTCTCTCTAACCCCTTTGTCAGGTTGGAATTGTTCTGTGTCTTGGAGGTGGGTATCTTTTCCCTGCAGTTTGAACTGATCCTACGTCGCTTTGATCTGGGAATTGACCCTTCCCCTCTCCTGTTTACAGCACAGATGGGTCTTTTCCTTCCGCTTCTGGTTGCTCCTGCAGAAATTGCCCGAATGTTCCCTTGATTTGCAGGGTGCTCACTGGAGAGGCAGGAGCCCCAAGAAAACAGCTTCCCCACCTGCCTGTGTGGTGCTCACCAGCACCCCAGCCTTCAGGAATTCCAATCCATCTACTGATTTATGTCTACGTTCAACTTTGGAAGAAACCGGATTCCTGAGGTGAGAATAATAAAACAAATGCAACAATTATCATAATAATGCCACCTCCCACTGGAGAGCATTGTAGGCTTTTCAAACACTTTCCTATAAATTACCCAATTCAGAAGATGTTGCATTACAGATTTTTTTTTTTTGCTTTCTTCTAATTATTATTCTAATTATTTTCTATTTTCTTCCAAACCCCTATTGTAATTTCTCTCTTTCCCACTCATTTTACATTATCAAGCGTTATCTTAAAGAACTATAGAAGACACTTTGGAGATGGATCTAGATAGGGGGCTTTTGGTCTTTTTGGAGTAACAGTACACAAAGCCGGGGCTCGCGTGCTACGAGGAATGCAGAGGGATGAACAGAAAATTTCACAAGTGAGCACATGCAACAGAAACCGGGGTAAGGCTGCAACTCGGAGGCACACAGAAGGCCCAGATATTCTGTGGTAATTTCAACATGAGGCTCTGGGCAGCGCCTCACCGCAGACACCCCAGCTGATGGCACTGGGCTCTTAAGTGAAGATCAGGCATCTCCAGGGTTTTAGGTGGGGCTGAGCCTGCAGGAATGGGCCTCTGTGGGCAGGGGGTCTGGGCAAGCAGTCAGAATAAAGGCCACAAAGAGAGGAAGACACTACGGACAAACCAAGACAGAAGGCCCAGAGGACAGAAAAACAGGAGGTCTCCAGAAGTTCACGCATAGGATAAACTAAGCAGAAGACCTTCCAGTCAGACTTCCTGGGTTCAAATCTCACCTCCACCACTTACTAGTTTTGTGGCCTTGGGCAAATTACTTAACCAATCTGTGCCTCAGTTTCTTCATCTGTGTAATGGGGAGAATAATGGCACCTACCTCACAGAGTTGTCATAAAGATTAAATGGAACATGCTGAGAAGAGTATCTGGCAAATAACAATGTGCTATGTCAGTGTTAACTGCTGCTATTATTGTTATCATCTAAAGTGCCAGGATTTTTCAAGGGTTTCTGGAAAGGTAGAAGGAAATCAATGAGACTAGGGCAGGCATGTAAATAGAAACGGATTTTTGAGGCAGAAAGCTTGTGACCTGAAGCTTCTACCAGGCAAACATCGATGGCTAATTCTAGGAAATAAAGACAGTCCCGGAAGATAGAGCATTTCTCTTCCCTTTCATTCACACACATTGTCTGAAGTATGGGCTTCCAGGAATTCAAAAACATTCCAGCAATAAACATCAAGCACCAGCATCTTCAATAACATGAATAAAAAGAACAATAAAGATAAATGTCATCAGTCCTTAAGAGCCGTGGGGCAGACGTTAGGCTACCATAGTCTAAAACAAGGAGAAAGAAAAATTCTGAAGTCATATCGCTTTTTTGATTTTGAATTTTTGATGTCAAACATCTACATGCTCTTCGCTTTCCTCGTTGCATATGAGAAATTACGATGTTCCCTTCCCTTGAAGACAAGACCCCCCAGGGCAGAGACGAAGTATGTGGGAGTCAGAGTTCAAGTTGTTAGACAGGGACTGAGTGAATCTTGTTTTTTAAGCTACACTATCTCTTTTAAATATACAGACTTTTTTGTCTAAAAAAACAGATGTAAAGATTATTTGTCTAAAAAAAAAATTAAAAAGCAAGCACAACCTCTGTGATGTGATGATAACACAGAGGACAAAATATTTGGCCCTTGCTAGTCCCCAATCCTCATTTCAGCCTGGCGAGGAAAGGAGATCGAAGCCACATTCCCAGAAATGTCATATTTATCGGCAGTGATAAATTTGGCAGAGTCTGAAGGACTCATCTGCACTTACTTTAGCAACAAAGACTCAGAAAATGGGCAATTGCTTCCCCAACATGAAAAAAGCATCCTAGAGCTGAGCAATTGATTGAAAAAGATGAGACCAGCCTACCAAAGATGAGGACTCTGGGAGATCATTCACGTTCAGAGAAAGAATCCAAGCGTGGCTAAGAAAGGCAAGCTGACTAGCACAATGAAAGGAGCTGAGTAGAGTCTGCTGCTCACTACAGACACCGGGAGTCTGACTCGTGGTGAAATTATGTTTTTTTCCCATTACTTAGAAGACTGGGATCAAACTGCTTACCTCAGAATTCCACTGGTCTCCAAATCCATCTCAGAATCCCTGGTTTTAGTTCTATTTTTCTAAGGTTCAAGAAAGACTACCGTTGGTTTAAAAAAGATTCTGTCAAACTATTTTATCACAATCCACTGGGAAATCAGATTTCTGAAAATATTTCCATTAGATTTGTATCTCTGTAACCCTTCAGTCCTAACAACAAGGTCTAAGAGCTATGACTTATATGTCTGCCAAACAAGTTAAGGAAAGCTTTTAATAAGAGGATGAAGTAAAGCCAATCTGCAAAACCGTATAGCTTTGACAATTACATGTCGTAAATATTGTGTAAATATTTGGCAAGGTACGTGAGGAGGGAATGCATATGCCATGCAGTGTTGCAAAGAGTTTTTGAGGATGTTTTCCTTCTACAGATAAAAACCACCCTGTGAGTGGCTGCACTCCGCATCCTGTTTGATAGACCAGTTGATCCATCATCTACTTTGACTCTATGCAAACTTGGCTAGGCCACGTAGCTAACCTGAGCTCTGCAAACGTGAAGGCCTGTTGGCAATACTTCTTTTCCCTTGTTTATTATTGTGTGTTGACATCCAGACAGATTCTCAGGCAGGTCCTGAAGACTTCAGATTTTCACAATATTACAATTTCAGCAGGCTGAATGTTAAAAAATGGAAATTGGACAGACTGTTATCAACTTTAATCGACCATTAGCGCATCGGAGCCTGAAGGCACAGTGTTTAACGCTTGGAATGGGGTGGTCAAGTAAAACGCTGTCTCTTTCATTTGGAATCTGGGAATAAAGCCAACCCAGATAAAAAGGAAAAAAAGCCGTTACTCTGACAGCTGTGGCAAGCACAGGGATCAGTGTTACAAAGGAGGCCAAGATGCAAATGCTGCAGCATATTTGGGTAAGGTTTGCCTACTGAGTTCTGGCTTGCAGATTTTGTACATAAAGGAGATAAATAAGCCAAGAAGGAGATACTGACCTACCAGAATGAAGGCTATTATCTAATATCACAATGGAGGCTGTGACATCATACCGCATTGCCAGACTTGGCCTGAATATGTCACCACCTTTCTGTGCAGCAATTGCTGTCTTCCTGCAGAGGCAAATAATCTGCTGCTGTGGTGAGGCTTCTTTGCTTCAGCCCCTGGGCATGGTACACTGTGAATGCTTCAGAGAATGATTCTGGAATTAAGGGTTTTAATTACACCTGACATTAGTGCACTTTCACCTGTTGGCAGCCATCTTGTTAAAACCACCCGTGGGAGCAGAGCTGCGTTGCTGGAAGGTACGGCGGCACCTTTCTCCTTTACGCCTGTGTTGGCCAGGCCAGGATTCCTTCCCAACACCATTTACTCTGCAATGTGATTTTGCACATTATGAACTTTCAGAATGTTAAACTGAGCACAGCCTTTTTTTTCTTTTAAACAAAATATATTGTTTATGTAAAGAGTCTAATGGCCCATAGCAATCCAATTTACATGTAAAGTACAAGATTTGATATTGAATCAGTTTTATTACTTCACATATGAAAGATATTGAACAGTGGTAGGTATATTGTATTTGTATCAGAAAAATATAAGGGTAGATTTATTGGGCCTCTGCTTAATAATATTAGATTCGATTATCCCAATGAGAGGTGAGACATCTGTTCTCTGTGGGGAGAAACATTTCCACCACACCCTTGTGGTCCAATGAACACCTTCTTCTCTTCACTCAATGAAATAACCAGTTAAAGGGTTAATAAAGTCTCCTGAAGTGGTCGTATTAACTCTCTATCAGCAGCAAGGGAATATTGAGGATACCGTTTCAGATTTATTAAGCACATTTGGTTTGCTGGGCATTATATCCAACCCATAAAACATAACATATGTCATCACTGGTTGCTGTGTATGCAAATTATGTTGCTTCACTTGACCTCTCAGAAACTGGATTTAATCTTTCCCATATTTTCTATATTATGGAAACCCCAAACTTATTTTTCTTTATATTTTAGTTTTTCTGTCTGTAAACTCCAATCACCAGAGGATCTCTTTGTGAAGTAATCTGTAATTTTATAAACTATGAACTATTTAAAATATTTTAGGAGAGAGCTAATATTTTTTTTTTATTAATCTGGAAGGTTATTCTGTAAACCCTGCTGCTGGGAAAGAAGCACTAACCCTCCTGAATGCTCCTAACAAACAGATTCTCTTGATGGCCCCTTTGCCACAATAAATTTTCATTTAATATGATTGAAAACCCCAATGTATATCACTTAAATGAAATGATAGTAAAGCATAGTCTTGATTTAACAAAAACTAAAAGTAAGAGGCCACACAGTAAAGATACACAATAACTTGAAATGGAGCTTATACAAAAGTCAATTTGCTTATAATATTCTGCTGGAATTTTTGTGACATTTTTGGATACAAGATTTTTACCTTATGAGTTTTTACTTCTAAACATTTTTTTTTCATCTTTTCAAGGGTTGAAAGAGATTTCTTTACTATCCTGACTTGCTTCTTGCAGTAAAAGGTAGTTCCTAACTGTCTGTCTTAGTTGATGTGATTTTGCTTTTGGATTTAGTTGGAATGCTCACATTTTCCAAGGCCTTCCAACCTCTAGCCATGTAGGCAAAGTTCAAACCCAACATTTCAAGTAAACAAAACTAAATTGAGTCGCTAAAACCTTCTTTCAAAAAAAGGCAGGCAGATTAGTGAAGGCCAGACCAGTATGATTCTTGCCTACGTCCTACTCATACTAGAAAGAGAACACACATGTGGAAGGGCATGTGTGTGTGCGTGAGCCCACATGTAGTTTCCCCTGCACAATATGGCCTGTGGCATTATTTACAAAATCATCACACGTGCGGATGTTGGTTATCCTAGTCTTGTCCCTTCAGCAGAAAAAGAATGCTTAGTCAAAATACTGAGTTGACATGAACAAAATGTCACACAAGAAATCTTTCCCCTCCCAATCCCTTCCCCCCTGCAGATTCCTAAGTCTACACTTTACTGCCAAATCCACCCTTCACCAGCATGGATGCTCCCCAAGCAGGGAGGGAGGTGAAGCAGTTGAACCTCTGTCCAAACAGCACATGAACCACCTGAGTGGGTCATAACTGCAGTCTTCCAAAATCAGCAACATGCATCCATCGAATAAAGCAGCACTCAAATGGAAGGAAAGCACATATTTAATCAGCTAATAACCTTACTTTAAGAGGCTCTCTTTATGCCTTGACAAGGAATTTACATTTTTAATATATTGCAGTTTCTATTCTTAATATTCTGTCGTTGATCACCAACCCTTATGAGGAAGCATCCGTGGTACCTCACTCATCAGAAAACTAAAACAGCCTAAGAATTGGTGTTCCTTGGTCATTCTGGTCTGATTCACAGCTCCTTATGGGTCACTGCTAATGTCCAAACCAACAGGCTAGGCTTTGTAGAGGAGGTCAAGAGGTAGGAAATACATTCTGCTTCCCAAGGAATTCATAGGCTCCTTCAGGAAGAAAGTGCCATACGTGGTGCAATTAGTAAATAATACAAGAACCCATGGGATTAAAACATCAAAATTTAAGGCCATTTAGTTTCTGGGAAACAAATAATCCATAATGTCCACTGTACTCTATCACCAAGGCAAAAAAGTAGATTAACATTTTCTTGAAATATTTTCAGTGATAATCGAAACAGTAGAGTTCTCCTTTTCTAGCCTACAAGCAGAAAGGTTAAGTAATCATATCGTGTTGGCATCTTAACATTCCATTTACTGGATGGAGCAAAAGAAAACTATCAACAAACCACCACTGCATATGAATCCAAATGCCTTTGATTTCCACTTTGCTTTCTTTCTTGGTACAGAACGTATTTTCTCAAAGAAAGAATGCTATACATGTGTCAATTAGTACCCGTTTTATTTCAGCCCCTTGAAGGCACCTAACAAGCCCATGTTAGCTGTTAGGAGAAATCACAAAAAAGCAACCCTTCCAGAGTATCTCCAGACTCCCTTTATCCTGCAAGTTCCAGTCATACCATTCACCAGTTTCCTAGTTCTCAACCTCTTCCCTTCTCTCTGATGCCAACCCTGGCTGCCCTGCTCTATCAAAGTCTTTGGATTGGCCTTATCACTCCTTCAGAACACAACTTCCTTTACCCACCTAAATGCTCCACCTTCTTGCTTATCAGAAAGCACAGCCCAGCAAGACCCAAGGGTGGTGGATGGTTAAGGTCCAAGCGTCATCATAAGAGCCAAAGGAGTGAATGTAAAAGACAAAGGTAAGGAGCGGGGTTTTCTCTAGATGAGAGAACGTTTTTGATGCCAGGAAAGTACATATTGTAAAACATCCATTTACCTGCCTATAGTGCCCCTGGTAAGTGAGCTCTTCAAAGTATGGGGCAAGGACTTTCTTATCTCGTCATTCTAGCACAATGTTGGAAAAAATAACACTTAAGTGGTTGCTTAATTAATTAATTAATTAATCCACACTCCAAGGTTAATTAACTCCCCCAGAACAAAACTTCCATTTATTCCATAATCTTGACTAGAGTTGAGAAGGAAAGCAATCTAATTGAATTAATTCACTCTAAGGCATAAATTATTAAAAAATACATCAGTCTGAAGCAGGATTTGGCAAATGTATTTTTTTTAAAAAGTCTCCCCAGGAGGTTTTCATGAGCTGCCTGGCTTGAGAACTACTGGCACAAGAAGCCCTCTGTGCCCTGGCCCCTGCTTCTCCCCTCCGTTGCTCTGCCGTCGTCCACTCCACGCCTGCACGTCTCTGGCTGCACTACGACAGGTGCCTGCTTTGCTGTCCCACAGCCCAGGGTCTCGCACCATGCTTGGGGAAACCGGAAGTAAGGGATGATGTTACCGTCTCCCCACGATCTTCCCACCGCTATTCTTATTTGCCTCTTCAATCGGATTATTTTTTCCTGGGACATAGATGTCAGAAATCATGTTTCCTTTTGAACAAGAATTCAAAATCATTGGAGTAAAACATACCAGCTCTCCATAAGGAAACTAATTCGAAAGATACCCTGGAAACCTCGGGAAAGTTGACGTGTCTAAATGAGAAGAAAATACAGAGGTTCCATTCTGTAAGATTCATCTGCAGCAGCTCATCTCAGTGGTGGATAGATTTTGTTGGTGTTGGTGTCAGTTTTCCTCTTTTTCAGAGTGAAACCCATCATTTGACTACAAAAAAGATTTACTGTAGTTGCCAGAGCTACGAAAGGGGTCATAATTCCCAACACAACTCCCCATCGTCTCCTCACCCTCTGGCATGACATAGCCAAACAATTTGGTAATATCGTAGTAGTGCTGATGGGAGAGCACCGGGTTTCATTCTGATGGATTCAAGCCTGACTCATCCTGCTGGGTTTCTGTTATAACAGAGAGGGTCTCAGCGACCAAACAGAGTGAGTTCAGGGCAGACTTCAAGTATAAAAACAGACGTTCATCATGCAATCATCATAATCACGTTCTCTGATGATGGATCTGCTACACTCGTGACTCCATCTGAAATATTTAGGACTTGTGCATTTACGATGATCCTGAAACAGCCCCTCAGCTTGTCTTCCATATATATGCCTTTTTGGAGCAATATTGATGTGGCAGGGGAAAAAGAGTTAGGGGGATTTTTTAGGATTAATTAATACACAAGAGAAAAGAGATATATGTGATTAAACTAACTTCCCAGGTTCATCATAAATATTTTATTCACTTATGTGACTCTGCAATGCCGTCTTTGTCATTTAGGAAATAGCCCTAGATGTGAGACTTGAAACTTCATATGAAAGTGAAAACGGGGTGCAAGGATTCTTACAACCAGGTCTGCAGTTGCAGGGATGCAAAGAGGGGACTATGGGACTTCAGGCACACACTTCCAAAGCAGGTAAGATGGGCACAGCACCGCTGCATGCCCTGGGCTGATTCTGATTTTCTACAGACAACACGCAAGAAAAAGGCACCAACAGGTCTCTGAATACATAGTTTACAGTAATATTTATTGAAACCCTCTCTTGTCAATTTCCTTTCCACCCTGAAGACATTCCAGTAGTGAGCTCTTCAGCCCTTCCCTAGAAAACTCCTCTTCCTCACCTGGCCTAAGAGGCTTGCTTTCTTCCTTTATTGCAGAGAGGAGATTAGGGTAGTGACCACATAATCCTCTTCTGAGTTCTGGACAAAGGGCAATGTCTGTAAACATACAGATCTCATGAATTTATATTCCATCATACACTTATAATATGTCCTTGCATTTTAGATATTTTTCCTGCGTGTGGATCCTGTCTTCCCAAATAAATTATGGATTCTTTAAGGCGAGAACTATGTTTTATTAACCTTTGTGTTTTAGTACAAGGTAGGTTTTCAATAATAGCTTGTGAAATGAATGAAAGAATCAAAATACATACAAAGAAAAGTCAAAGATTACATTTTGTATTTCATTAGTTCCTTCTATGAATACCACATGCTACACACTTAATTACTATTTGCCGAGGAAGATAAAACAGGAAAGAAAACCCACATGAGAGAAGGGCTGGAGGAGGCAAGAGTCACCGGAATGGCAGTCTGCCCCTGCCACCCTCAGTCCTTCTCTGTGTTCCCTTCAGTCCAAGCCAGTGGTGCAGACACAAGGGCATGGAATTTAGGACAAGGCACCTACTTCCTAAAGCATTTTCACCTGAGACCAAAGGTCCCAAAAGATGTCTCAGCTGATGAATTTCTGGACACCAGAAATATCATCAACTCTCAAAAACCCACAACAGCAGGGGGTCTCAGGGGTTGTTTATTCTACCCTAAGACACAGTCAAAAATTCCCCTCTAAAACATCTCCAGCAAGTACTGATGAGTGCTCACTACTCATAAAACATCTCAAAATTCTGCTACACAACTCCACATATTAGAAAGTATTCCCTTGAGTTCAACCAAATCATCCACCGTGAAATTTCTATCTGCTGTTCCTGGTGCTGTTCTCTGAAGTCATACAGACGTCTAAGCACTCCTTCACACGATCCATTCAGGTA
Organism: Avahi laniger; assembly: GCA_963575035.1. Lineage (NCBI taxonomy): Eukaryota > Metazoa > Chordata > Mammalia > Primates > Indriidae > Avahi > Avahi laniger. The sequence continues at coordinate 49,290 of CAUYSK010050406.1, read as the reverse complement.
TTTGAGAACAACTCTTGGCTGCCCTGTGATTCTTTTCCTTCCTTGTCTATACTTCTTTTCCATCAGTTCTTCATCATGCAATATTCTGAATCTTCTTGTTAGCAAGAATTGTGAAAATTCTGAGATATTTTCCCTGCTTTCAAGCTAACAAACTAGCCTGCCATAGTTTCACAGATGCTGGCCAAAGACAGAAGACTTCTGGGTCAGAGACAAAGGACCTTATTACTGATGGCACAGAAGGAAGCATGAGCTGCATGTTTGCCTCAATTCCCGTTGCTCTCCAAATCCCAAAGCACAGAGGCCATCCAAGGTGAATTCTGTGTATGTAGTGAGAAAACCCAAGCTCAGGTAAACCCCAATACTATACGGGAGCTGCTAAAAAGCTTGCCCAACGTTTGCCCTGGAGGAGACATCATGTCTATTATCCAGTAAGGAAACAAATCTGCCCTCTTCCCCAGAGTGATACCTTATCTCCATCTGCCAAAGCTGCCGCAGCTATATAACACCCTTGAAAAGTCACTCCTGTTCAGAAGATGGACACGAACACAGGAAACCCATAAAATTCCCTCCCAACATGCATCCTCTTGATCTCCTCGACTCCTTCCCACGCACCCAAGCTGGACAATGCCGCACTCCTGCGGCACCCAGAGCACTTCTGGAGGGGCCCGATCAGCACTGTGTGCCGCAGGATTGTCAGCCTTCTGAGGACGTGGATTTTTACGAACACAATCAGAGATCACACTGTTGATTTGGAGACTCTGCGACTTTCACAGGGACTGCGATCTTTCATTAGAGAGCCATACGTTTGGATCTGTGGACTCAAAACCGTATCTTTTTCAAAGGAAAATAATGAGAAAGCACTATGTCAAGAATTCCATGGCCTTTGTATTGCTGCATTGGCTGGGGTGGAGGGGACCCGGGGGAAGGGAAGGAGACAAAGGCTCAGACTGCCCAAAGTCTGCCCAACCCCACAGACTTTCACCTGGATTGAGTTTTCTGTCAACCAAACCTCCAGGGCTTCTTCACCCTAACAGTGATTTAGCCTCTTCTTCTACTAAGGACTTGCACAATTGGTTATATGAATGCGTGTGTGTGTGTATTTCTTTTGCCTCTGCTAAAATTTGTCTTATCAGATATGACTTGTTCTCTTAGTTCTTTACAACCCGCTTGGTTTCTGGGTTTGTTACACATTATGATCCCTACGCTCCAAAGAATTGATCCACTTTGCCCCATGGTTGCCTTTTTACTTTTCATTATCAATAACATCATGAACAAAACTTGTCTCAACCACAGGAACTGAAGGCTGTCATTTGAATGCTCTGTACATATATATAAATGCATCTATATACATATAAATTCCTATCAGCAGACACACCTGGGAATGTGCCCGCTCCCACACAGAGCAGAAGCACATGGTATACACTCTTCCCCCAAAAAACACCAATACACTCACCTCAGTACAACATTAAAATGGGCCCAAAGTCACAGCAGGACATAGTCTGTGCTAGGTACTACCTCGTTGGAGCTGAGAACATTTGCTGGGGCCAGGAAGGGAGCGAATGCACAGTGAAACAGGAGGAGGGGGAACTTTTTAAGGGAGGGCTTGAATGTCCTGGACTGGATATTGTCCCGTAAGCAACAAGTTCTCAGGAAAGAGAACAGGACACATTTGTTGAGCCTCTATTACAGGGCAGCACTTCAGATGAATTTGCTCTTATTGCCACTAAAATAATGCAACACAGGTCTTCCTATCCTCATTTTACACGCAAGAAAATCAAAGCCCTGATAAGGCAACTGATACTAGGGCTGTGTGATCCAGGGTCCACCACCATTCAGGATGCTGCTCTGATCCCAGATAACCTCCTGGCAAACCCCTAACCTGCATCAACCCAGACCTCGACCTGTTATTGCCTTGCCATCGGCTACTGCGCATGTCCAAAGGAAAGCCCACAGCTTGCAGAGTTGCTCCCTCCTCACCCAGACCCCAGGGCAAGGCCACCACCTGTCTGCAGTCAGCTCCCACTCCCCTGCCCCAACAGTGACATGCCAGTGTTCTACCAGATGAGACACATGACATCTAATTCACTTGGTTCACTTTTCAGCAGGACTTGTCACGAGGCAGAGCGATGTCATAGCCACTCGGTAGAGCCAGACTAAGTCCAAATACCAGCCCCTCCATTTTCCACTCGTGTGATTTCAAGTAAGTCGTTTATCTTCTCCAGCCTCAGCTTCCTTATCTGTGTAATGGCAATAATGGCAGAGTCTGCCAATGGGAATCTCTGAGCAGTTTAGTGAACTGATAAATGGAAAGGTCTTAGAACAGCACCTGGCACGCAGGGAGCACACGATACCTGCTGGTCCCTACATGTGCTGGCCCTGGGAAGGCATCAGGACAAAACGAGCACAGCCCCGGCCGCACCACTAACACTGGAGCCACTGCCAGACTTGTAATTAGACAAATCATGAATTACGGTTGAGATGAGTTCTCTGAAGGAAAAGTAAGTACAGAGTGCAATGAGAGCATGTTCCGGAGGGTCAGGACGAGAACCGGCTAGATCACGGGTCGGCACCTATGGCCCGGCGAATTTAATAAATAGTCCATTGGAACACAGCCTGGCCGTTTCAATCACTGATTGTCAATGGCCACTTTCACTCCACAACGGCAGATTTGAGTGTCCTAAACAGAGGCCCTGCAGCCCACAAAGCTGTATTATTTTCTATCTGCTACTTTAGGAAAGACTTCGCTGACCCCCGAGCTGCAGGAAGAGGGAAGGGAGGTGATTCACACAGAGGCATAGGGGTGGGCCTGAGACAGAAGGAACTTGGAAAATATGAGTCCCTCCCACATGAAGTCCCTAACTTCCCGAATTAGTGTCTAAAAATGCACCTGAACGTACAGCCAGCTTCGTCTTCCTCCTCTGGTCTGAGGAAGACAAGCCCTCCCCTCGCTCAAGCTTCCTTCTCCTCTAAGATGCTCCTTCCCAGTTACTCTCTCTCCTGCAGCTTCAGTCTCTGTACGGGACCCTGTTATTCGCTGCCTCTCTCAAGGACAGCCAGCGTCACCCTCTCCATCCACCCAGGCCAGAAACCCGGGGGTCATTCTTGACAACTCCTTCACTAGTCCTGTGGATTCCTTCTCGAAGCATCGCTCCTACTGCCCCACCCTCTCCCCTTCCATTCCCACTGCCCACTTCAGGCCCTCAGCAGCTCGTACCAGATCTGTCTCGCCCCTCCCCTCTCCCCAACAACTGGCCCTCCTGCCTCCAGCCCCAGGTCTTCCATCCAGCCTCCCTACTCTGCCTTCAGGGTTGTCATTCCAAAGTGCAGACCTGACCATGCCCCTGCCTAAAACCCATCGGTGGCTCCCAATTGTTTATGGGTAAGAATATAAACTTTTAAACAAGGTGTGCAAAGCTCTGCATAATCTTCCCCAACCACATCTCCAGTTTTATCCCCTGCAAACTTGGACCACCTATCCTATTACAGCAGTCATTTCTCTTTCTTCTTGACCACCTAACATCTTTGGATGCCCTTCCACGTTTCACAAATTCCTCACCTCATGAGTTTTTGGGAAGAGAATACAAACCAGATGGTCACTCTCCCAGACTCCCTTGCAGCTAGGGTGCAGGTTACCTATGGGCATGTGACCTGAGCTTTCCTGGTCATAGAAACCCAAGTCAGATTCTGAATCTGGGGCTAGCAGCAGGAAGAAAGATGCACAGTCCAGAATCCATTCCTGCGTGTGTGGAGGCAGCAATGTTAGGCTCTACTGGCAGTTTCCATGGCCCAGCACTGTGGTGTTGGTAGTAAAAGCCATCATTACTGTGTCCAGCAAAGGGGCAAAGCTCTCTCCTCTAGATTACACAGCTCTGTCGTGCCATTTTGAACATAATTCCTGGGTGGTCCACAGCATCAAACCCCATCCTTTTGCACTCCTAGAAATTTTGTGATCTCCCTATTCTTTTAATAAATGAATTTTACTTAATCTAGCAAAATTAAGTTCTTTGTCTGAAACTAAGAATCCTGCTTGATACATCTGTGAAGTCTTTTCTCACATCCCATTCCCACCCAGCAGGAAAAACCAACTTCTCCCTGTTTCGTGTCTTCGCCGTGCCTTTGTACATACACACACACACACACACACACGCACACACACACACACAAGAACTGCAAGACACACAACTTTTATTTTCATGTCTGACTCCCTCTCCACTACGAACTCATTCATTCATTCGTTCATCAAACATCATTATGTTTCTACTCGATACCTGGGAATATGGCAGAGAACAAGACAGGAAAGCTCTCTGTGTTTACTGGTCTTATGGTTTAGAAGGCAGAAGCTGCATCTTACATGTGTTTATCTCCAAGTGTCCACGGGAACGCTGGACACAGAGCAGGCACTCCATACATGTTTACTGAGTGAGTGAACGAATGATGACGTCTATGGTCTGTGATGTCCTCTCTTCAATTCAGACTCATGGCTAAGACCTCACGGTACTGCTGTGACCTTTCCCCGAGCGTGGCTGCACCACCAGCACCACAGCTGTGGAAGGGGGTAGACTCCATGGCCTGCCCTGATGTTGTCTGCCTGTCTGTAAATCCCTGTCATAACCATCTTACTCCTTTTAAGCAGCGTGAAGCTGAAAGCTGGCTTATTGTGTGTTCTGGGTTACTGGAATTATCAATCACCACGGGGTTTGATTTACCTCTCTGTGTTCCCTTTAGCCTAGCTCATCCCAGGACTAGGAACATAGTAGGTGTTGAATAAATTGAGACTGAACTCAGCTTGGTTGTTGAATATATACTCAGAAACAGAGCACGTGAAAGGAGGCACAGGATCTAATTTTTGCAGAAAAATTCAGAACAGCCTCTGATTAGTGAGTTTGTTCCATTTCCCAGGAAATCATTTTAACCTTTAAACACAGAAGGTCAGCGTCTCCTCTCTCTGCTCATGCATAATTCCCCCTGCCCTCTGCTCTTCGCCGCGGTGGCTACCCACCTGAGAGCGAGCCGGAGTCGGCAGGAGGAAGAACACGGGCGCTCAGAGGCCCAGGCCGGCTCCCTGGGATTGACTAAGCCCTCAGAATATGTTGTCTCATTTGCTACATTATTAATAAAATTGCAAGAAGTTTGGGAGAAAATTTTTCCCACCTAGAAAAATTAGCATTTACGCCACACACTGTGCAAACTTAGGAAGATGAACATCAATAAAACAGAAAACGTTCCCCTTGAATCTTCCTTGGCAGCTGGTGCCAGCAGAGGACTTGGAAACAAAGAAGGAAGTGGGAGAGGTCAGGCTGGGCGAGTCGGGGTTGCCCGTCAGGCACTGTGCGGGCCTCACGTTGGGGCCAGAGGAAATCCAGCCAGCCCTAAGCATCTGGAGAGTTCTCCCAGATGGCAGGTGGTGGCAGAGTTGGAAGTGTCAGTGACAAGGGGTCCCACAAGGAGCAAAGGCTCATAAGAGACAGAAAGGTGCAGATTTACTGAAAGGGGGCAGAGGTTGGACAGGCCGGCCTGGTAATTTCCTGAAAGGCCTGCACTGTCCTACACGGCCGAGCCTGCCGCTGGAGGAGGTCGGGTAGGTGGAGGCATCCACGCAGGTCACTCTAATTAGGGGGACTAATTAGTCGTAGAACTCAGGACTTCCATGCTTTTCAGCAGCGAAGTCAAACAACGAATGGAGCAAACACCTCCTCCTAGAAGCGTCCCCCGAGTCCCTCATCAAACACAGCCCCGCGTCCTCCCGTTTCCTGTGGTCTTGCTTTATCTGTTCCTCACCAGGCACTGTCAGCTCGGATCATATAACCTACTTATTTGTATTGCATTTTGTGGACTACAGACTGCATCGCATTGCGATACTAGAATACAAGCAGCATGAGGGTGATGTCATATTATTCACCGCTACGCCCCTCACTTCTGGATCAGTGCCTGGGACCTCATAAATATTTATTGTGCTTGTAAGTAAATATATCCCAAGCTAAAACTCCTACCCCTTTTCACTTAAATTCCTCATAAGCCAGGTTTACCTGTTCTGTATTTATGCAATTGTGAATTTTCAACTAGAAATGCAGCATTTTATCTTTTGAGTTCTGGTCCGTTTTCCAGCTTTTCAAGGTTAGTAAGTCTTGGTTCCAACATAAATGCAGTTCCTCTCAACTTTGTGTTAATTCCCCCAAAAACCAGGGCAGCACGCCATCGCCCTTCCAGCCAAGGCGCTGATAAATATTGAATATACAGAAAGAGCCTCCTGACAGGCCGGCAGACACAGCCCCTCAGGCCTAGATTAACTGCTCTAAATCACTGGAATCAGGAGTCATCGAGACAGAGGTTCTCAGCCCTGGAAAGGAACTTAAAGATCAAGTGACCAGATGTCTCCATTTTACAGATGGGGGTTCTGGGGCCACCGTGGGGTAGGGAGTGACAAAGTGTTGACCTCTCTTTGACATCATACAAAATGCAATGATGAGTTCCAGAAGCCTCACCCATATAAAATAAGTGATTTTCTAATCCTGAAAACAGCCTGTCTGCGCTGAGTGGGAGCTTCCACAGAAACAAGCTCCCAGGGTGGTCTTGGACTTTGATGGGCCAATCCAAAACCTGAATTCATCATCACCCATGCCAGACAGGTGGGATCCCTCCACAAAGCTTCTCTCTTCTCTGTCTTTCCCCCATTCTGAATGTGGTCCAGGCACCACAGCTGGAAGCTTCGGGAAGCCGGCCCAGGGCTCTTGGCCTCTCGTGTTCTCGCCCATCCCTTGCTTCTCCCTCTCCCTGGGGAGGCCAGAGCTCTCCTGCTCTCTCCAGCTTCCATCCCACTGAGACTCGTAAACTTATTTGGATAGGGTGCAAATGCCAAAAATGCACTGATGAGCTAGGACCAGCAGATACTCAAAGACAAAAGAGAATTTTCTTGGCACTTCTGAAAGCATAAAAACCTTCGGCTCTCAGTGACTAGTTCAGAATTTACAGAAAATGTGTCCTGGAGTAGCTAGAAATACAAAGGTAAAAGGAAGAGCCAATCACAACCTATATTATTGAATGAATGAATAAATGAATGAATGAATAACTTCACTCAATGGAAAGAAAGTTAAGTGCACGTAGTTATGGAAACTCCTGGTTCTCTCTCTGGACACTTACCTTGGTCTAAGGGGGGTTGTGAGGAGAAATTCCAACCAGTGCCTCCTCTAAGAAAAGCCAGGCGAGGAGAGTCCAATGGCGGGATGCAATTCACACTGCAGGGCTCCCCGTGGGCCCAGGGGACCTGGTGTGCCTCCCTGAGAGCACTCCCTCCACAAGTCACTTTCTCAAGAATCTCCTCCTCATGCTCCGCTTCTAAGGAACTGCCCTAAGACAACATACTTCCACAATGTGCAGTCTAGTGTTTTCTATGGAATCTGGCCCCTTTTACCATGCTTTTAAATTCCTCCCACCCCACCCTTCTTCGTGTCTTGCCCAGATTCAACGCCACCAGCCTCCCCTTCTGCAGACTGCCCAGGTTTCACAGCCAAGAAGGTAAGAGCTGCCACGAGGACTCACCTGTCCTCGTCAGAGACGCTCAGAAGCGAGCTGTCTGGAGCCACAGTTTTAGACACCAGGGGAGTCACTTAGCTTGTGAAGCCAAGAAAGACAAGAGTTTCCAAGCTGCCAAAAGGTGTCTTCGGCTATATGAACAGAAGCCGCTGTTGCAGTCATTCATTATTTAGGGAACAGATCTGGGGAGGAGGAAGAGGCAGGTGGCAAGACAAGCAACACTGAGACGGGGACAGAACGAAAGGTTTGACGCACATGCTTATTTTACAAGCTCCTGAGGTGGTCTCCTTCCCTCTCTCGGGCTGCTCCGGGCCACCGCCACCTGCTGCCCCTTCCCGGAGGACTTGAAAGAAGAAAACGCTCTGGAGGCAAACGTTCTGGCCTTCTCGGCCTGCTCGGTTCTAGATTTGGAAGGAATGTGTCTGGAATTGTTCGTGCAGCCCCGCGGTCCACGGACAGAGACCCCTCAGTGCTGCCGGAGAGCCTCCTACCACCCCATCTCTTCCTTCTCCATCTCCACGGGGCGACTTCAAGCGCTCTCCGCTCAACCGCCTCTTTTCCCACCGCCTCCTTCGTCAATCCCAGGACATGACCTTACCCCCAACTTCACAAAAAATGCAGAAGGCAGCAAGTGCGAACTCCGGAGCCCCTCACTTCACACAAACACACACATAACACAGGCACGGCACACATGCACGACACAACATACACAACACACACACAACACACAATACACACAACACATATACAACACACATACACAGCACACAACATACACACCATACACACAACACATATGCACGACTCACACACAACACATACACAACACACACAACACACATACACAACTCACAAACACACACAATACAGGCACAACACACACGCAGCCCACCCTCCCCCGCTGCAGCCAGACGCTCTAAAACGCAAACTGGAGCGATTTACCTTCCCCTCCGTCCCCTTCCCCGAATACCTGCCCACCCTCCCAGTCCTCCTCCCAGGAGAAACAGACTCAGAGAAGAGAAATTGACAGAATACAGGAAATTCAGGGGCAGGAAAATTATTGATTCATACATTTGTTTGTTCATTAAATTGTACCTTCAAAACTTGGGGTTAGTCCTTCGGGGAGTCTCCAGGCCCAAGCACTTAGTTTCCTTGTTTACTTCCTTCATGTCATTTGCTTCTACTTGTTATTGTTTTCTTTGGTTCATTGTTTCTGTACTTTCTTTAAAATCTGTCTCTCCTTTAAGAATGTAAGTTTCTCAAAGAAAAGGTACATTAACTGTCTGTTGGACACGGTGTCTCAGTCGCTGGGGCTGCTTACACAAGATGCCACAGACTGGGTAGTTTAAACAACAGAAATTTATTTGTCGTAGCTCTAGAGCTGAGAAGTCCCAGATCCCGGTGCCAGCAGATCTGGTGTCTGGCGAGGGCCAGCTTCCCACTTTTCACAGGGCTGTCATCTCATTGTGTCCTCACCTGGCAGAGAGCAGAGCGAGAGGAAGCAAGCTCTCTCTTGTCTCTTCTTATAAGGGCACGAAGCTCATTGATGAGGACCTAAATCACCTCCCAAACACCCCACCTCCTAGCACCATCCCATTAGGGGTTAGGGCTTCAAAGTATGAATCTGGGGTTGGGGACACAAACATTCAGTCCATAGCATAGGGTATCCACAGCCTCTACTACAAGGTGAGGCACATTATAGACACCCAAGAAACACGGAGTAAGTGAAGGGACGAATGAAAGACCGAATTGGCACATGGTAGTTTCTGGCCAGAGTCAGTTCTCTCAACACTAGTTTGAGACAAAATTTTTCCATTCATTTCCAAGTACCTCAAAGTACAGAAGGAATGGGGGGAGTACCAGGCATGCAGACACACAGGGTGCAATTGCTACTCAAGTCCCTCTGGGGAGGAATAGTGCTGAGGGGCGAAAGGGAAGCTCCCAGCAGCGTGTGACCAGACCTCTCCAGGCCCAGGGGCTGTGTAGCCCGGGGTATGCCCAACAGAGCTGCCAGCTTTATGTGGGAACTGCCCCAGCCCAAGGAAGCTGGGCCCCAAGGAAAGTTCTTACCCCTCTGCCTTATTTTATCCAGACCCTACACACCCATTCCACCTGCTCAGCCTTGTGCAGGCACGAGATTATGCCTTCCACTCTGGTCAGACGAGTCTATCCTGTAGCCCCGAAGAAAAACGTGGTAAGGATGTGCAAATGTACGAGGAGAAAAGGAGGGGAGAACAGAAGTGGGTTAAAAAGGAAATAAAGAGAAGGAGGGGAAAAGGGAAAGAGAAAAATCATCTGAGTCTAAATTGCCCATCTCTCCTCTACCTTCCTGGCCCCAGAGCCCAGCAGGACTTCCTCGGGCAATGCAACATCCTCTCCCCAGACGCCCGCTCCTGCCCTCCCCAGCTGCAATCCGGGCTGCAGTCAAGATCTGGGGCAATCTTTTAAAAACATAAACCAGATTATACGGATGTGTCACTTCCTTGCTCGACATCTTCCTTGGCTTCCCTCACACTGAACATAAAATCCAAATTTCACATTAAGTCTCAAAAAGCCCTGCCTGACCTGGCTGTAGACTGGCTCCAGCCATGCTGATCTACTTTTTGTGCCTGAAAAACACCAGGCTTGTGGCAGCCTCAGGGCCTTTGCCCTGGCTGCTCTGCCTGACTCCCTTTCCCCTGGTCTTCACCAGGCTAGGTCCTTCTCGGCACCTCCCCAAGTTCTTCCTTGACACCCCTTCTCCAGTAGCCACAGCGCCCACTCTCCCTTACATTCTGGGTTTAAATCTTCTGCACAGCACTTACCACTGTCTGAATCTTTCGTGTCCATTCTTTTCTGTATTCCCCGCGTATTAATTTTCTACTGCTGCAAAACAAATGACCACCAACTCAGCAGCTCAGAACAACACCCATTTATCAGCCCACGGTCCCGTAGGCCCGAAGTCTGGGCACAGCGTTGCTAAGTTCTCTGCTTCGGGTGTCACGAGGCTAAAATAGAGGCCCTGGATGTCCGCCTTCTCATCCAGAGCTTGGGGTCCTCTTCCACGCTCATGTGGTTGGGGCAGAATTCAGTTCCTTGCAGTTGCAGGATTAAGGCTCTCATCTCATGACGGGCTGTCAGCCAGGGTCTGCCCACAGCGGCCCACAATCCCTGCCACGAGGCCCCTCCAAAGTCAAGGCCAGACATGGAAGAATCTTCCTCACATCGAATCCTTCTCATACACTGAGTATCTCCCACCAGGAAAAGCTCACTCTCTCTGAAGGGATCACCTGATAATGTCAGACACACCCAGGAGAATCGCCTTTAAAGTCCGCTGGGCCAAATAACATAACCTAATCATGGGAGTGACCGTTCCCTCACATTCACAGTTCACACTCACACTCGGGGAGGGGGTGCCACAGGGCATGAGCCCAGGGGGTGGGGATCTCGGGGGCTGTCTTAGAATTCTGCCCACCACACTCTGCTGGAGCACAACTTGCCTGCCTTGTCATTGCTGCCTCTTAAGACCTGGAACAGAGCCTCCCACCACACACAGCACAGGGTGGTAAGCCAAGGGGCTTGCTGGCGATTAGAGATGACCAGGGTCCAGGAGCCCCAGCCAGACCAGGTGGGTCCTGCCCATCCAGCCCAGGGACTCAGAGAATCAAAATCTGCACACCTGAATCCAGCCATGGCCTACACGGCACCGTGGCACAATACTGGAAGCCTCTGGACTGGAATACTTCCAGCACATGGAAGATGCTCATTAGATATTTTTTTTTTTTCATTAATGGAATGAAAAGAAAGAGAGCAGAGCGATCTCTTCTGGAAACTAGAGAGACAGAGAGAATTGGAGGAATCAGGATGTGAGGTGAGCACAACAGGAGCCGTGAGCCAATCAAGTGCCTCCACACAGGGCCCACGCAACACCTACTGTGCCGAAGGCCCAGCTCACACCTGACCACCTCCTCCAGGAAGCCTCCTCTGATGCCCTGGCCCCAGTCCTCTGCACCGAATGCCTTTCATTTGGCCCTTTTTGGAAGGCTGCCTTTTGACATCTGTTTTCTATTATGGAACAGGAGATCAAATCTATTTGCTGGTTAGAATCTGCCATGCCTATGGCTTCAGTTTCTGTCTCCATGACACTCTCCTTGTGGAAGGTGGGTGGCTGTCTCACTCATCTTTGTCCCCACCTAGAGTGGAGTGAGCACATTCTGGCTGTGCAGATCTCTCAGGACTTGAGATCTGATGCAAGCAGGAAATGAGAGTTAGCCTAGGCTGGGATAGGCATGGGGCAAAGTGTTCTGGGGGGAGGGCGGAGGGACTCACCAGTGCTGCGCAGGCAGCAGGAGCACGGTATGGGGCCTGGCATCCACACAAGGGGGACAGGAAGCCCAGGAGGGCAGAGAGGGCATAGAAGAGAAAAGGAGGGAAAAGCAACCAGACCAAGAGGGTGACTCTACATAGAGCTGGTCCCTGGGAGAATGGCATGAGCATCCACACCCAACCAAGCTGGCCGTCTTGGCTAATGCAGGTCACTCGCTCTTGCCAAAACCTGCCAAAAGAGCCACAGGCACTCAGAATTGTCTTCAATCTCCCTTCTCCTTGTTTCTGGTGGTGGGAGTGGTCAGTATTGGTGAAGATAAACGGATATGGTGATACTAGGGGACAGGGGCAGTGATACCGTTTGCCCTAAACATCCAAGGGGAGTAAAGAAAAATTATCTGGTATGCTGGTGGGGTAAGGGGTGACCACGGCCCAGGAAGAGGACTGTCACTAACATACGAGCCCCACTCAGGTACATTAGCAGGACAGTACCATCCCCGCCTTGGGCTCCAGAAAGACTCTCCCTGTACCTAAGAAGGGCCGGAAGCTTACTAGGCTCCTGGGCCTGGCCTGGCTCCCCCACAGGGAGGCTAGCACTTAGAGGGAATCCAAGGGCCGGCTCAAAGGTGACAGGCAGGCTGGGATGCAGGGCCTGTGAGGGAAAGAAGCTGGGATTATTCGTCAGGGGAAGACAGGCAGGCAGGATTTCATGAAATCTCCAGGTATCAGAAGAGTTCTTAGGCAGTGCAGCCTAAGTCTTGGCAGTGGCTACTGAGGATAGAATAAGAAAAAGAGCTTAATCCCCAGCATAAGGGATTTAGGATAGCTATGGGGGAAAATTTCCTGATGGTGAAAGTTGTTAAAAGTTGCAATGAATGGTCTCGAGAGAGAGATTCAGGTCTGCTCTGGAAGCTTTTACAAGTAGAAGAGATTATCCTCTGGCAGAGGCAGCTTATCTCTAATCCTGCCTGAAGGCAGGGGAATGGACACAATGACCTCGGGGTCTCCTTCAGACTTGTAAAGCAGGCCTTCCCATCCGCAGGCCGGCCAGCACTGCTGAGCAGGTGATGGGCTTTAAGGAAGGCCCAGAGTGTTCCCAGAAATACAAAGAAGCAGAACCATGGGAGATTGCCTTTCCTTGTTCATTTTTTAGCCACGGCTGCCTCGCAGCAATGGCCAAGGGCCTCTATAATCTCAGGTCTAGACAAGGGCACCTTAGACGAGGGAGCCAAGGGCAGCCACAGACCACAGCAGAGGTAGATTCCTCCCCACGCTGCAAAGCACCCTGGACAACAGGGCCGTGGCTGTGAGCCTGTCCCGGAGAGCTCTGCATTTAATAAGCCACATGAAAAACCTGTGGACCCACCCAGGCGGTAACAACAGGAAAACCGAGTGCATCTCCACCCTGCTGCTGCCTGCCAGGATGGCGGAAAGTGCCATGCTGGCTCCAGCTTTCCCAGTAGTATCTCCCGCTCCCCGTCAGTCAAGCGACAGGCCTTCTGGGACACCAGCCTATGCCCAGCTGTTCACCTTTCGGGGCCCAAGAAGAAAAGCACATGCATGATCTTATGTACGACGCGAGGAGACAGCATGGGAGCCGTGGCGCAGACGGACAGTGTTGACGGGTGCGCAGAGGGCTGGCTGCCATGTCCTCCCAAGGTTTCTGGGGCTTGGGCAGGGCTCAGAGGAAGGGGAGGACTGGGCAGAGACAAGACCAGAAAGCTTCTGGAGTGGTTTTCCAAAGTGCTCCCCAGATGTGGGAAATAACCTAAAAGCCACCATGGCTTCAAGGTTTTCTGTGGATCAGAAAGCCAAAAAAGGGGTGACTGTTGGCTTTCTGGAAACTGAGGTTGGTTCTGTGCAGTACTCAAAGCTACAGATAAACTTGGAAATGGGCATGTCCTTTATTCTCAAGTCAACTTCCCCTGTGAAGAAAGAACTGCTTGAGCCCTGATTCTATACCATCACACAACGTGATCTGGAGGGGTTCTTCACCCCTGCTGTTGCTTTCTTCAAACTCAGCTGACTTTTTTTCCTTTGGGTAGATATCCAGTAGTGGGATTGCTGGATCAAATAGTAGTTCTACTTTTAGTTCTTCGACATCTGCACTTGAATGTTTATAACAGCACAATTCATAATTGCAAGATGTAGAAACAACCCAAGTGCCCATCAATCCATGAGTGGATTAATAAAATATGGTATATGTATACCATGGAATACTTCTTAGCCACAAAAAACAATGGTGATCTAGTATCTCTTGTATTATCCTGGATGAAGCTGGAGCCCATTCTTCTAAGTGAAGTATCATAAGAATGGGAAAACAAGCACCACATGTACTCACCCATCAAATTGGTACTAACTGATCAACACTTATGTGCACATATGGAAGTAACATTCATCTGGTGTCAGGCAGGAGGGAGGGGGTAGAAGAGGATGGGTAAATTCACACTTAATGGGTGCAGTGCACACTGTCTGGGGATGGACACGCTTGTAGCACTGATTCAGGCAGGGCAAAGGCAATATACGTAACCTCAACATTTGTACCCCCATAATGTTTTGAAATTAAAAAATAAAAGCTCAGCTGACATACTTCTGGAGCCTTCTCTTTGTCCTCTGTATTCTGTTTCAGCTCTTCTGCACGATTTGCTCCAGCCCTACCACTGCCTCTCGGCACTCAGCACTTGGTAAGTTCCCAACACTGTGCCCGCCCCCAAAAAGAGGGCGCTGGGGCCAGTGCCCTCCCTTCAAGGATAACTTTTCTTCTGGAGGCTTAAAACACCAGCCCTCGGGACATTCCTACCTAGACTGCACCACCCTCGGTTAGCATGGGTTTGGAGCTGGAGAAAATGACCGTGAATATGTAGGAAAAAGAAGCATGGAAATGTATTATTCTGCCCATTGCATGTACTAGAAACAGACAGGAACTTTTTGCAAAAGCACATTAAGCATGCAATCAGCTGCATTCTCATGCCCAAATAAAGCTATTTTCATTTCATAAAGCAAGAGAGCAAACCAGGTCATTAGGGAAATAGAAATGGGGAACTTAAATGCCTAATTGGAAGCTCTATTGCACTTGCAAAGTACCTTTGGTTTGTCTAAAAATTCAAGGGAAACACATTGAGCTTATAATTGCAGATAGATCGATGACATGTTCCTTCCTGCATTAGCACCAAAGCAAAGTCCCTTCCTGTGGGCTCAGCCCCATCCCACCTGCACTGTATAAACAGCAGGGACCGTCCAGAGGGAAGCAAGTGGGCTCCTGGAAGCAGGGAAAATTGAAAGGAGAGCGAAAGTCTCTTGCCTTTCCACTGAAGGCGAAAACTTTTCATTGTACATTTCTAGCTCCTTTAGCATATCTCTTCTACCTCACAGTTAAAAAATTGATCTGTTTGATTTATTTGTCAGGCATTTCCTATGTGCATGATGCAATGCAAGGCTACGACAGCTCTTTGAGCCCCAGCGATTTCATCTGTAAAATGCAAGGTTTAAGCACAATCAGTGGTTTTTAGCCCTAGGATTCCACGGAAGTAAGTTGGGGGTTGCTGAGGGAAGGGGTCCATGTGGGGGATGGGCACACAAGAGGGGCAGGGGATGAGGGGTGAGATTCCAGTTCTCCATCCCCTCCACTTCAGTGACATTGCCCGACTTGTATCTGCTTAATATTTTGGGATTTCCTGTAAGATACCATTTGGGTGAGGAAAGGTTTCTGTTTCTAGATAGTACGCACTCACACGGAATCCACAGAGCTTGATGATCTCTGAGGTCTAGTCCCCTAATCCCTCAGTGGCAGTGAGAGGAGCCCTCATTCAAGAGCCCAGTAGCTTGGTTAGAGTGCTCAGTTGCTCTTGGATTCTCCTGCAGTGTGTATCCCAGGAGTTCAGAGCGTAGAACATCAGGATTGTGTTTCCTGAGAGAGTCAGGCTTGGCCTGTTGGGTGACCCGGCATATTATTGTTTTGAGGTTGAGCAAGAGCAATGTCTGCACCACATATTTGTTCATCCAGAACTCGTCTTTTCCCAACTCATCCAAATTGTGTCTTTTACGGGTTGGAGAAATGTGAAAATTCAGATTTGCCTGGATTTTCATTTGGGTGACAGAGTCCTCTTACAAAAAAAAGTCTTTTTATGCAGGAAGTCACCATCTCAAGAGGGCTGGAGGAGCATGTATCGGCGCAGGACCCCCGATGAGAGGAGCAGACAGGGTCTGCACAACGCACAAGGCACAGGAGGAATGTCGTTCCCAGAGCGGAAATGATGGTGTTTCTGAAGGTTCACAAAGAGCACCAAAGCCCAAAGGACTGAAAATCCAATGGCTGAATATTGGGTTCCATGAGCACAGATAAGAGAGACATTTAAAGTCTCTGTGAGCGTCAGGCTGCCATGACCCCTTGAGCAGCCAGCCCTGCAAACACACGGGAGCTTAGCTTTGACTTTGTCTTTGATTTCTAGCATGGGTTCACACACACTCTGGGGAGTGTTTTCCCCATGCCATGGAATATCTGTGGCCCCCTTTATCTTCGTAGCAGAGGAGACAAGAAGATCAAGTTAGAAAGCATGTTCTACCCTGTTCTCCAAGAACTTCAGGGCTGTGGTTCCTAAGATTATGATTATAAATCAGCTTGTCATGTCCAGGTGGACATCCCTAAGTATGCTTAGGTCCCTAATTGCATCGGGAATGAAACCACAGGCCTAGGGTGGAGGACCCTGGTCCAGTTCCACGTGTTCATTTGTGTGACACCCCTGAGCTGGGCACTCACTTCTCAGTCCTTAAGTGCTGTCTGTTGAAGACACCACAGGACATGAAACTCACCTGCTCCCCCAGTGTAAGAGATGGTTGGCTTTGCATGGGCAGCAGGGATTGGTTTGTACCTAAGAGAACTCTAGGTCTCCCCAAAGACTCTAACTCCGAATGGAGAGAACATGTCCCTGGAGAAACGGAGGGATGTGGAGAGAGGAAGAGGAGAAAGCAGAAGTCACAGAGGGAGTTACTCTGATAAATGGCTAGTCTTGTTGGCTGAACTACTTATTACTGAGCCGTTTGCCATTTGACCTCATGTATTTTTAAAGCATTCAGTGAAGGAGCATTTATTAAAATGTTTTCAAGTTGTCCTTCTAAAGAAGAGACCCTGACAGGCCACTCAGTATACTGCAAAGGTGGGTTAAATACTATTATCCCTGCTGCAAAGATAGGGAGACAACAGTATAATGGATTACCTTAATTTCCCAGAGACATGCAGGGAATTCATTACTGGAGAGGAAAAAAAAGGAAAAGAAGAAAATCAGATTAAAGAGTCCTAAAGCCTGGGCTGCCTTGCCAAGAAAGCCAACCAGTTTGAGGGAAGAAGAGACAAACACCAACCCTCCGCGGGTGCCGCTCCAGAAACGCAGTCCTGACACCTTCGGCAGCTCTGCATTGAAATGTGCAGCAGAAACAAATTTACCGCACACAAAACCGTGATGCCTCACCAGTCTGCCTTGTGCTGCAGACGGGGAGAGGAGGGAAATAATCCAGATCCTAATTTAGTTCAGGAGCTTGTTTTCTTACACTGACAAATCTTTCTAAAAATGATTTCTTGATTAGAGTCAAACGGCTGAGGCCAAAACTCTCCGAGATTGTTGTGTTATCAGCATGTTAATGGTGTTCCTAAGCAACTCCCTCCCCTCCACTCTTAGGAAGAAATAACACCTCTGCCAGGAACACGAAGCTGGAGAAGCCATAGCACCTCTGATGATTCGGGGCTGGGGAGGACGGCTCAGATATGCGAGGCCGACATGAGGCTGCAACGCTGGCCAGTGGCGGCAAATGCAAAGGCAGGCGATGGCCTGTGGGGAGAGACTGGGCTCGAGGAAAGGAGAGGAGGCTGCCACCATGTCTCTGTGTCTCTTCCCCACATGCAACCATCATCGGCAACTGCACAAACTGAAATGTGCGAGGCACACTAGCAATCACCTAGGATTAAAGCAACGATTCAGCCTGCAAGGCTCTTCTCCGTACGACGGAGGGAGTCCAGTACTGTCGCGGAACCCACCTTCTTCTCACCAGGCTTAAAGATGCAAGAAATGGTAAGGAGAGGCCAAGTCAGTGAAGAACAAGAAAAAGGGTTTTCTCAACTGATCTTGTTTTCTTTACCATGAACTTGGAGCATTTCTGGAATTAGGTAGAAAGAAATGAAAATCACGACTTTCTTCATTCATGGATGTATTGATTTATTACACATTGACAGAAGGCCAACTCTTTCCCTTCGGGATTCCAGAACACTTCTTTTAGCAGTGAGCACTATTAATAAACCCTAAAGCTGGAAAGAACCATCAAATTCAACAATCCCATTTTCCAGATGAGAAAACCGAGGCCTCAGGAAGTTGACTTTCCTCAGGTCATGAGTGATTTATTAACAGATCTAGAGCATGAATCCAAGTATCTCCACCACAACTGCTAATTCTCTAACCAGATGCTTCAAAACTGGACTTGAATAGTCTCGGTTTGAGAAGGGGCGAAGTGAGATTTGATTTGCCAATATTCACATTTTTGCAGGAAGTGATATTCATCCTAAGCCAAAACATATTGGTAAATTCTCTAATTTAGTCGGATGATGTCTCACTTTACAGGATAAATGTTTCTAAAAAGTTGCATGCTAATCAAATTTTTGTAAATTGAATTACTTTTTTTAAAAGCACAAGACAGATTGCTTTGTAAAGGAACCCTGGGCTGAAAATGAGAAATATTTCTGCAATTTAAATAATAACTACCGCCATAATTTATCTCTTCTGTAAATTCATAACTTAATATTCCTTGGTTTTGTTTAGCATCTCTTGTTTAAAACAAGAAAGATCGATATTTATGCAGCTAGTGTAACCAAAGAGTTTGAAGTACATTAATAATAACTAATATTTCATTCTGCATGTCCTTAAGAACTAATGAGGAACTAGTATTCCCATTTGACAGATGGGAAAAGTGAAGGCATAGAGTAAGGATACTCTATGTGATCCAGGATCACAGAGAAAGTCAATGATGTAGACAGGATGCCCACATGTTCTTACTTATAAATCCTGCATTTTTAATCTACTGCATTATATAACCTCCTGCTTAGGACACTGTGGGCAGCTATTATCTCCCAGGGAGACATTCTCCATGTCAGAGATGCAGGGACTCCAGGGGAATTCATGAGCCATTTCAGAGGCATATTCTTCAGGAATCCAGGAAGGGCCTCACAGCCTCCTCTTTGTGTAGTCACTTGTCTCACCTAAGAAACACGGAGAACAAAAGAGTCTGCTTGGCAATGTATTCACAAATCAATCCATGCCAATGTGTGTTTACTGAGTCCCCATCATATATTTAACCCCTCCCACTGTAGAGAAAAAAAGGGTAAGATGTGTAGGCTCTGTCCCCAAGGACTCACAGTCCAGTGAAAAAGGGAAGGTTCACACATAAACCAAGTCAGAGTTCACATGGGTCTTCCCCACTCAATGACAGATCCTTAAGAAGAGGGATCTTCTTCATCTTTGAAAAGGTGGCACCTCACCTTGAAAAAAAATAATCACTACCTGGCGAATTTTTTTCTCATTGTAAATTATGAAAACTCAGAGGGATTGGGAAGAATGTCATCTGCAAACATCTGAAGAGATAATATAGAACAGATGGAATAAAAAGATTATTTGTATCTCCAGAATTAAATGATCTCATCTGCAAAGTGGGAATGACAATAACAACCTCAGAGAGTTGCTGTGGCATTTGAGTGGATAACAGACCTAAAGCATTTAACACACGTCTACACGCAGTGAACACTCAATAAGTAGTGCTTCAGCCAAGGAAACAATCATTAGAGCAAATAGATAGCCTACAGAATGGAGAAAATATTTGCATGCTATACATCTGATAAAGGGCTGATAACTAGAATCTATAAAGAACTCAAGCAAATCAACAAGCAGAAAAAACCAAACAACCCCATTAAAAAGTGGGCAAAAGACACGAACAGAAACTTTTGAAAAGAAGATAGGCTAAAGGCCAAGAAACATATGAAAAAATGCTCAACATCTCTAATCATCAGGGAAATGCAAATCAAAACCACAATAAGGTATCACTTAACTCCAGTGAGAATGGCCTTTATCAAAAAGTCCCAAAACAACAAATGCTGGCGTGGACTTGGAGAGACAGGGACACTCACATACTGCTGGTGAGACTGCAAACTAGTACAATCTCTATGGAAAGTAGTATGAAAATATCTCAAAGAACTAAAAATAGACCTAGCATTTGATCCAGCAATCCCACTATTGGATATTTACCCAAAGGAAAAAAAGACATTCTATAAAAAAGACACCTGCACTTGAATGTTTATAGCAGCACAATTCACAATTGCAAAGATGTGAAAACAACCCAAGTGCCCATCAATACATGAGTGGATTAATAAAATACGGTGTATGTACACCATGGAGGACTACTCAGCCATAAAAAAGGCAAATTAATACCTCTTTTGTTAACCTGGATGGAACTGCAGACCATTCTTCTAAATGAAGTATCACAAGAATGGAAAAACAAACACCACCTGTAATCACCATTAAATCAGAACTAATTGATTAACACTTATGTGCACAGACGGAAATAACAGTCATCAGAAATCAAGCAGGTGGCAGTGGGGAGGAGGGGCTGGGTAAATTCACACCTAATGGGTACAATGCCCACTATCTGGGGGATGGGCACACATAACTGTGACTCAAATGGTACAAAAGCAATTTATGTAATCAAAACGTTTGTACCCCCATAATATTCTGAAATAAAAGAAATAAGTAGTGACTAATATTTACATTACAAGCATTGCAGAGTGAGGTTACAGGGGAACTGAGGACAGATCAATGTGAGAAAGAATTTTTCAAAATTATTGAGGGCTGCCCACTAATGGAAGCTACTACATGGGCAGTGCTCCCTACCCCAGAGGCTGGTGGTCATGTCTCCATGAAGATGTCTAGAAAAGTCCTGCTCTAGGTAATAGTTGGTTTATAGGACCACTTCATTAACCTGGCTAAGAAGCCTAATAACACAGACACTCTTTTAAAAATACAAAGTTCCGGGTCAATCCAGACTTAACAGTCATGGAAAGGCTCAGGCATATATATTTTAGTGAGCATTCCATGTGATTTTTATGAAGCTGATCAAACATGCATATAATTCCCTAAGTTTGAGAACCACCTGTGTAGAGAAAGTTAATGGTTCCTTGCAAATTCTGAGGCTCTCGGAGTTCCTTCATCCATCCTTGGTCACTTCCAGAATAATGTCATGGAAAACAATGCAGATTGATAAAATCAGAAAGACTGGCTCGAATCCCTGCTCTGCCATTTCCCATCTGTATGATTTAAAACATATTGACTACCTTCCCAGAGCCTCAACTTCCCTGTATTTAAAATAGAGATAAAAATGACTTCTTTGTACAAAGCTTCTTGGGGGTTTTCTGGCCCATAAGTTCTCAGTAAATATTTTAAGAACTTAATAGAAAAGTGCCTCTCATAGTGTGAGACAAACAATAAGAACTTAACCAATAAAAGTACCTTTTCTCACCAGCATCCCAAACTTATGCATTATGTAGAGGAATGTGAGTCCATCTGACCCAAGGAGATGACAGAAGATGAGAAGGCGAGAAGAGAACCACGCATAGGAGATGGTACAACAGCAAAATAGCTCGGAGGATTCCAAAAAAGGGAAGAGGTTTCCACATCTAAAGTAGAACAAATGGAGAAAAAACACGACGTATTAAATTTCAGTGTAAAAGTCAAGGAGTAAAGGAAAGCATCATAGATCTTTCTGGACTTTGTTGGGTGCTCTCGATCATTAAATATGCATTTAGAAATGTTTATATTTGCTGAAAATCAAGAGCCTTGGCACACAGGGAGAATGAAAAGAGCAAGGGACAGGGTCTAATTCATCATCAAGGGGCTGTCACCTTGACAACTAGAAGAATTGGAAAGTTACAAAGCATCAGCACCAAACAGCATCAATCACCCAGCGATGGTAAATAAATTAATCAAAAATCATTGGGTACCAAAAGGTCTGGGGGGAAAATGAAAGGCAGAAGAGAAAAATGATCAGGAGCAGCAGGCAAGCAAAATAGCAGAGCCTAACCCTGTTAAAGCCGAAGCCACGTGACCTGGCGCACTGCCAGCCGCTCTGCCCTCAGTGCCTCACCCAGCCCGAGCAGGGAGCTGAGAAGAACTGGGTGCAAAAGTAACCATGGAGGATGTTGGTCTTTGCACCTATTAACCTTTCTGCATTTCATGGGAAATCCACCTGGCACCCCATCCCTTACCCCGAGGAAAAGCGGGAAAGTATCGTCCTGGACAAATGGGCCATCCTAAATAGCACTTTGCTTAAAACCATTGCCTGATTCATTCCTAAGCTTCTGTGTTTGCCATTTAACTCCCCAAATCCCCACCTGACCTGTTAAGGACCATTTATCACCAGCCTCAAGCATTGGTGGAATAGGTGACTCTCTCCTCTGTGACATCAAGGGCCCTTGCTGACACAGATTTTGAACACCTGGGCCTACCCTCCCCAACTTGGCCTCTATTTTCCCAATTATTTAGCTTCTTTTTTCTTTGCAAGTAAAAAAAGTGGTTGTAGATGACTCTAACCAAGTCACCAACTTCCCCACTCTTCGCAATCAGGAGATTAAACAAATATTCAGTGCACACCCACAGGGATGATAGGAATGACTGAATTCTGAGAGTTCATAGACTAGTAAGAGAGACAGAAAGCACCACAAATGACATGGTTCAAGCAAGCTCTGACCATGGCAACCACAGAGACATAAACAACACTCAGTGGGACCAAGGACAGAATGAACTCTCATGTGAGGCATTGGGAAGGACAGGAATCTGTTATGACTTGGACAAGGGACATAAAAAAGGGCATTTAAGGCACAAAGATGAGCTTGAGAGAAGCCTCGGCAGTGGGTAATCTAGGGGGATTCATGGAGAGGCTGACTTTGCTGCCCATGAGTGGGGACAGTGACCACAAGGTACAAGGGACAGTCCTGTAAGCACAACAGTGTCCCTCTGCCCTGAACAATCCTGACTGTCTGGGTGCACAGTACTCTCCCTTCTCTAGACATCCAGGGAGGTCACCCAGGGTGAGCTTCCAGAGCACAGGAAACCTCCCCAGGTGCGTCCTGCGTCTGCGGGTGGGCTGCACTCTCCAAACACGGGGGCAGCGGCAGTGAGCACCAGCAGCTCCGCGGAGCTAGTCCCAGGTGGCGGTGACCATATTTAAGGCCCAGCAAGGGATGCAACACAAAAATGATCTTTGGTCCAAATAGATTAGGTCTAGATCATATGTGTCCGACCGGGTGATAGGTAGGTATCGAATAGATAATAATAATTTTGAATAAATTTTGAAAAGTGAGGCACTGTATGCATGGAGCTGATAGAGTGAAGCGAACTCCATAGAGTATGAGCAAAAAGAGCTGAATTCTTTGTCAAAGAAGCTCCTTTCAGACTCATCTATGGAATTATTCCTCCCTATTCATCACTGGATATCCAAGTCTCATAACAGTTGTCGTTAACTCTCAGATAAAAAGCAAATAACCTCTTTGGAGGGGGGCATTAAAAAGTCCAGTTGTGTGTAACATTAAAATTCTAAACTCGGGTGCAGTGTCCTGAGGGGAGCCATCAGCCTGGGCACTGTTTCCTTCCCCCGCTGCTCCCCAGCTCTGCAGCTCTGACTCACGTGGCTCCTGAGTGAGCACAGGAGGCGGAAGGGGAACAAAGGAGCAGGCGAGGGCATGCTGGAGTGACACAGACATAATGCAGCACCAACACTCTTGCTCTTAGAATATGGGCACATCCAACGCTAGCTCTCTGCCCCGTGGGTGTTTTGTGGGAGCCCCAATCCTGTATCTGCCTTGCAAGAGCAATGCTTCCCCTGCCCCACTGCGCTCCCCCATTCGCTCTCATCCTGCAGTCCAGCCCTCTTCGGGTCCCCTCCTCCTCTCACCTCTCTAGCCGGTCCTCATGGGCGGCTGGACCCCATGCAGATCTCTTCCTCAGAACTTCCTCTGCTCTGCAAGAGACGCACATGCTGGGCCTGGTTACACCTGGAAGGACGGGCCATTCCCACAACCTTATTCTTTCCTCTCTGCTGCCTCCACCCAAGCTGACCAACGAACTCCAGGCCCTATGTCCACCAAAGGCCAAGAACACATGTAAAGCCTTCTGAGTAGCCCTCTTGATTGGAGCAGAAGCCTCTACCTCTCTTCCCACACAGGGGGTGGGGAAAACAACTCACCAGCCCTTGACAATTTTCCCCAAAGGGGTCCTTAATAGTGACCTCGCCTTCTCCACCTCTTTTTCTATATACTCTGGAGGTGGGTGATGAGCTAATGCTGGCAGAATAGCTTGCACCTTCTTCCAAGGTGCTTTGCAGATGGACTAGCATCTCACTTTAAAATGTGGGGATACTTGGCATATATTTTTCTCGGGGTCTTATTTAAACATCCCAGCACAAGCTTACAAACGACAGACATACAGAGGTGCAAGACCCCTTAGAGATCAGACAATGCTACCCCCTCATATTAAATGTTAGAAAACTAAGATACACCTCACCTCATCCTTCTCTTGTATCCCCCATGGAGTCTACTAAAAGCTGGAAAAACATGAACAATGCTTGGCAGAAAATGGTCTCTCCCTAGCTGGTCAAGCAACATCTCTCTCTGTAAGCCCTCCCTCTCCCAAGAGAAAGGGCCTTTGAACAGAAAGGGTCATAAGGCAGCTGGCAGATTCAAGCCTATATATTAATCAGGATAGGGTTGTCAATGCCATGGTAACAAATAATCTCTGAAATGTCAGTGGATTAAGACAATGCAAGTTTATTTCTCATTTATTCTTAGTCTGCTTAGACTACCATAACAAAATACCATAGACTAGGTGGCTGGAACAACAGAAATTTAATTTTTTACAATTTTGGAAGCTAAAAGTCCCAGATCAAGGCCTATCAGGGTCAGTTTCTGGTGAGGGCTCTCTTCCTGGCTTGCAGGTGGCCACGTTATCACTATGCCTTCATATGGCCTTTCCTCAGTATGTGCACTTGGAAAGGGAGAAAGAATAAGCTCTCTGGTGCCTCTTCTTACAAGGACACCAATCCTATCAGATCAGGGCCCCACCCTTATGACTTCACTTAAGCTTAATTACCTCCATATAGACCCCATGTCCAAATACAGTCATGTTGGGGTTAGGGCTTTAACAAAGAATTTGGAGGAAGACACAATTCAGTTAATAGTGTGCTCTGAGTTCCATGTGGATGGGTAGGTCTCCTGGGCAGCTCTCCTCCAAGCAGTGATTCGGGGATCCAGGCTGCTTTTCTCTTAAGGTTCCACCTTATTATGACTTTGAGGATATCCTTCAAGTAATCAAGGTTCTCAACGATCCAGCAGATGGGGCTAAAGACAGCACATGGGAAATCACACCATTGCTTACCCACCTTGGCCCACGTTATTTCTGCTTACATTTCATTGCCCAGAACTAGTCACATGGTAAACCTAAATCAAGTGACGCTAGGAAAAACCCACAGAAATCCCAGTAGGACCAAGTCTGTACACTTACTAAGCACCTATTTCGTTCTGTTGACAAAGGTATCTCTTCTCTGTACTCGAATAAATTCACACTTTCCTTGCCTAAAGCTTCACTCCTTCCCATGTGGTGGTTTTATAAAGAAGAGGAAATTTTTCTTCTTAGTCATGGGCAGCACAGCATTAAGGTTGAGAGCATAGACTCTGGAGTCAGAATGCCAGGATTGGAACCTTGGTTTCACCTCCTGTCAACTAAGTGACCTGGAGTAAGTCACTTTCCCTCTCTCATCTGCAACATAAGGATTATAACAGTACCTACCTCGAAGGGCTGTTGTGAGGCTTCAAGAAGATAATATGCCTACAGGACTTAGGACTGGGTCATGGCAATCCCTATACAACTGTTTACTGTTAAGGTCATTATTTTTATTATCCTCCACAGCAAACTCTTCGTTAATTACAGTTGCTCTTGGCTACAGAGAATTCCCATTAGCAGACAACACCTCACTGAAAGATACCAGAGCATTGTAGCTCTTTGCTTTGGGGAAGAGGACAGATGCTACTAAGTCTACTAAGCTTCCAGGTCATTTTTCGAAATCAATTTTCCAAGACAATGCATGGTCATCATAAAGCCTTCCCATTCCATAGCTCACTGGCCTCACACCAGCTTTTGGTGGCCTACAGCTCTCTGAAGAAGGAACTATGTCCTAAGGGTGAAAAGTTATTTCATTTCCCTGCCTGACATTCTAGCTCCTGGTCTTCTAGAAACAGAGAAGCTGTTGCCATGGTGCCAGGACATGACAGATGATGTGGAAGGAGTGTTATGATACAGCCATCCATCCACCATCAGAGGCCAAGACCACAAGGTGATGGAAAATGAACAGGGAAACCATTAATTGTGTAGCTCTAAAGCCTACCCAGGGAAACTTCAGAGGGAAGTATGTTTTGCCTT
Organism: Avahi laniger; assembly: GCA_963575035.1. Classification (NCBI taxonomy): domain Eukaryota; kingdom Metazoa; phylum Chordata; class Mammalia; order Primates; family Indriidae; genus Avahi; species Avahi laniger. The sequence continues at coordinate 22,960 of CAUYSK010050406.1, read as the reverse complement.
CACCTAGAGAGGCAGAACACACTGAGAGCCTTTAGGAGACATGCCACCAGCCAGTGAAGGGACAGGCGGAGTGGAAGGGGAGGGAAACCACCCCAGAGATAGTACAGGGAGCAAGAGGAATCGTGCTGCCGACAACCATTGCAAAGGCAGCTGTCTGACACACTCGCAGAGAGAACTAAGGTTCTGCTGCCATCACCCATTTTTTATGGGACCCTATATAAGCCCCTTAACACTCAGTATTGCCAGAATATGTAAAATGGAGATGATAGTATCTCACCTTCCTAAGGGCAGAGGGGCATTCTTGAGGACGCTGCAGAGTCTAAGACTATGTGATTCTTTAAGCATTTTGTGCCCTTTCTTTTCTCCAATTCTCTTCGCCTTTGATGTAGAGTTGTTTATTTGATAAATGTGAAATGTGGGATTTCATGGTCCTGGATTTAGTTTCATTCACAAAGAGATATAAGTGGAGTGGAGGCCAAATACATACATAACAAAATTCCCTTTGTGCAAATCACCTCCTCTTCCTGGAGAGTGGGCTCTACCTTCACACACGAATATCTGCCTGGCCGTGAGGTTCCAGTGCATGGGTTTGATGTTTCTAAAAGAAATACCTAACACATGCCATATAACTTTGATGCTTTCATTCTCTCTGGACCACGGCAGAGATTCTCTTAAAAGGGTTAGCACTTTGACTCTGACATGAAGTCTACAGAATCCACATCAAAACAACAGTGTAGGATTTCTTCTTCTACCCAAGATGGGACAAGAGAAAACTTTATCCTCCTGCCTAAAACAAAACAAAAATTAACAAAGAAAACAAGCAGCACAGGCGGAGCAATGGTTTTCCAGACATGGTACATCAGGCAGTGAAGGATGGTGATCTCTGAAAGAGGAGGAGCAAATGAGAAGAGCCTTACAATTGACCCGGTGTACTGCCTTAAAAGAGGCTCTTGCCATGACACAAGGACAGGGGACCCAGGCAGAGCACAGCAGACACCCTAGGTAAAGCAGGTGAAGTTGAAAGTCCAGGGAGACCTGCTTTTACTATTATAAGGATTTTTACCATACTCGACGTGGTATAAAATCACTTGAAGGTGGACTGTGATTACTTAAAGATGTGTTCTATAAACCTTAAAGAAATGACTAAAATAATGAAACAAAGTATTATTGTTATAAGCCATAAAGGAGACAAAATAGAATAATTTTAAAATACTCAATTAATTCAAAATAAGGTTAAAAAAAAGAGGAAAAGGAGACCTAAAAATAATGAAACAAATGGAAAACAAATAGCAAGATATAGATTTAAAGTTAACCGTATCAATAATCACAATCAATCAGTAATGTCAATGACCTAAAACTCCAATTAAAAGGCATAGATTACCAAAACCAGACAAAGCCAGTACAAAAATAAAAAAGAAAACTACAAATATCTCACATGAACTTAGACACTAAGATCCTCAACAAAGAGTAAATCAAATCCAACGATGTATAAAAATAATTATGTACCGTGGCCAAGTGGGATTTATTCCAGGTATGCAAGGCTGACTTAACATTCAAAACTCAAGCAATGTAACCCATAATATCAACATGCTAAAGAAGAAAAATCATATGATAATATCAAATGATGCAGAAAAAGCATTTGACAAAATCCAATACCCATTCATGATGAAAACTCTCAGCAAGTTAGGAATCGAGGACAATTCAGTTTGATGAAGAACATCTAGAAAAACCCACAGCTAATATCATTCTTAAAGACTGAATGTCATCAAAGGAGAATACATTGGGGTTTGCCAGGCGTTAAAGGCAAGGGCAGAGTGATGCAGGGAGACGGGGACAACAGAGAGGGTCTTTGTCTTAATGGACCTATTCTACATCTTGTCTGCAGTGGTGAATATGTGAAACCATGCAAGGGACAAAACTGCATTGAACAAATACTCACAAATAAGTGCAAGTAAAACTTGGGAATGTGATGGATTGTATCAATGTCAATGTCTGGGGTTGTAATATTGCACTGTAGCTTTGCAGGAACATAGGATCTCTCTACTGTTTCTTACAACTACATGTGATGCTCTAATTTTCTCAAAATAAAAATGCTTTTTTTTAAGGCAGAGATTTTCCAGTTGGATAGAAATATATTTAAGACCAAACTTGTGCTGTCTATGAGAAATATATTTTAATATAAAGACATGAATATGTTAAATGTAGATGAATAGAAATACACACATACACACATGCATGTGCACACACACACACACACACACACACATACACAGAGGTTGAGTATTCCTAGTCCAAAAATTCAAAATCTGAAATGCTCCAAAATCTGAAACTTTTTGAGTTCAGACGTGATGCTCAAAGGAAATAAGGAAATGCTCACTGGAGCATTTCAGATTTGAGGTATATGAATTAGAGATATTCAACATGTATATGTGTTCTACATATATATGGCCCCTGGATTATGGATGAGGTACGTTCCTGAGAACATCTTTGGTTGGATTTGTATGTAACTCGGATCCCTGACGAATAGTGCAATTACAGTAGTAATAATAATACTATAATGGCTCACATGTGGTGATAATAATAATATACTATAATACTGTAATAATAATAACACTATAATAATAAGTTACACAAACTATTGTCCTCTTTTTTTAAATTCAAACAGACAGAACATAAAAACAAACTCATACAAAAAGTTTAGATAGGAGATAGGAGAAATTTCGGAAAAGAATATTAAAGGTTAACACTCACTGAGTGTTGCATCAGTGTCCTGCTCACTGGCAGGGGCAATGCTGAGGCAAGAAGGCAGCTGACATTGATGGAAGATGATTATGGAGATGGCGCTGGAGAGGACAGAGTGGGAGCTGGAGTGTCAGGATTTGACTCTGTTGCTGGGGGAGGGGAGCTCACCACTGAAGTTGGTTTCTTGAAAAAGGTATCTAGGGTTGTTTGCACAGCCTTTTTTCTTTTTGTCCTCATAAATGGCCTTGTAGCAGCTGATGTTCTCCTTAATGACACGGTAAACCTGTGTAAACTGCTCAGTGTTAGGATCTTGATCCTCAAGCTTAGCAAATCCTGCTTCAGTGAAACGCAAGGCTTCAGCTAATTCATTTGTTGTAAACTTTCTTGGCTCTGAATCTTCTGATTCTTCCTGTTCTTGTGTTTCTGTCAGCTGCTTCTCCATCCATGAGACCAGCCACTGATGTAAGATGCTGCCCCAATGAGCCACCTCCACCATGCGGATTTGTTTACACGCCCAGAAAAAACTAGTTCCCGAATTATTAATTTAATTATTTAACCATAATTTATCCTGATGGAGAGACTTGGGAGCCCTTTCATAAGTACAGAATGCCCTAATAGTAATCAGACAGACTTGGATGGCTTTATTAATATCAGAAAAAGTAGATTTCAAAGCGAAGAATCTGAATCAAGGATAAAGGAGGTCATGTCATAATGATAAAAGGGTCAATTCACCAGAGTGACACAACAGCCCCAAATGTTTATGCGATTTATGACAGAGCTTCAAATACATGAAACAATAACTGATAGAACTTCAAGAAGAAATAGACAAATCCACAATTATAGTCAGAGATGCCAACAGCCATCTCCCAGTAACTGATAGAACAAGTACAAAGAAAATCAGGAATAGAACACTAGAACAGCACGCTCATGAGCACATATAAAGACTAGTTCACAAATGTTCATAACAGCTTTATTTGTATGAGCGAAAACTGGAAATATCCCAAATGTCCCTCAGCTTGTGAATAGATAAATAAATGTTGGTATATCCATACAATGGAGTACTGCTCAACAATAAAGGGAATGCATTACTTATACACACAAAACATAGATGAAGATCAAAATAGATACACATGTGGAAAAGGGCAGTCAAAGCTTACCCGCTGTTAGATTCTATTTATGTAAAATGCTCAAAGATGCAAACAAATCTGCTACAGTGACGGTAAATTACTGGGTTACTGGGGAATGTGAGAAACAGGGAGTGTTGGGAGGCAGAATCACAAATGGGCCCCAAGTATCCTCTGCGGGTGATAGTTCATTATCTTGATTATGGTGATAGTGTCATCAGTGCATACATAAGTTAAGTCTTATCACACTGTACACTGTAAATGTGTGAGGTTTATCGTATGTCAGTTATACTCTAATAAAGCTGTTACACACACACACATACACACACACGCGCGTGCATCCGCGTAATGTGACCAGCATCCATCTAGGGGCATCAATCATTGTCCCCAGCTAATGTCCTCTGCCCGTGCCAGACCTGTATCTTCAGATACATCTGGAATATCCTCCTCCCTCCGTTTCTTCAAACTCTATTTGTCCTTCGAAGATCAGAGCAAGTCGTAACTCCTGCAGAAAACCTTTCATGACCCCTCGCCCCTCCCCCTCTCTGCACATGCAGTCCGCAGCGGCTCTGTGTGAGTGTCTCCATCACCCAGATGGAAGCTGAGCTCCCTGAGACCAGGATCCCTGGCATCAGGACCCTTCCTCTACGTGCATAGGCCTGGGCCCAGAAAGCCTCAGTTAACACCTGCTGATTATTTGGTTGATGAGTCTCCCACTGAGAGACGTCCCTCGCAGGGCCATTCTTTACTCTGTGATGACACACAGTTCATTTTCAGAAGAGAAGAACATCTTTTGCACCTTGCCCTTTGCCTCTGCCATGACCTCTGTATTTCCAACCAGAGCATGCCTCAGGAAGGCCCTGTGTGCTTGCTCATGCAAGAACTCCCTGAGCTGGCTACAGAGTGGAGCTCACTGCAGAAACCAGACAGCGAGGGCTGCTCCAGTCTACCCTGTGCTTCCCTTACCCCAGGGGTTCCGCAGCCTTTGCCAAGGGACCATGCAGTACCCTGCTGTCCCCACAGCCTCAGAACAGAAGATGACATCTGGTGCCAGCTAACTCTTTGCCCAGATGAGTAAACTAAGGCCAGGGAGGTCATGTGGCCAGTTCTGGGTCATTCGCTGAATCTTGCTTTCTTCATTCTTACTTTCCTTGTGTTTCGGCTTTATCAACAAAAGAGATCATAAGAAAAACAGAAAGGACAGCCATCTACCCCTTTCCCCTTCACTAGACAGGGAAGAGTTGTCACAAGTTTTCCATGCTCTTCTACAGATGTTTCATGATGAAATTCCCCATCATTTGGTTAAAAGTAATTTCTTCTGTACCTCACACTCCAATCAACTGGTTAAAAAAAAAAGTCAATAGGCTGACAGCCTCAGAAGTGGATAAAGATATTAGGAGGAGGCCTGCTGTTTCTAACAAGCATCAGACAAATAATGATCGATAGTTTTTATCTCCTAATGACTGGATGGTGATTGGGTAGCCTCCAGCTACACACTTCATTGACAACCCCGGTGTTTCTTCTAGCAAGGAGGGGAAGACAATTTTTGAGAGGCCTGAAAAGAAGTGTACCCTTCAGAAACACCTGGATTCCAGCCACTGCGATGCTAGCAGTTGAATTGAGCTGAATCCATCTTTCTGCACCTAGTAATCACCAAGTGCTTCTCCCCAGTGGGCCCCACAGTCTTCACTCTGGCCAGGAATCCCCGCAAATATATCTGACAGCAGACAAAGGGCCTTGGTCCAATTTGCATCTTATTTGCTTCTTCTTATGTCCTCCCTGGAGATTTTTAAGAAGGTGCCTAACACCCTTCATGACTATTTTACACTCTGCAGTGAGGACTGAGGGTCCTTACCCAGCTATCTTCCAAATCTCTCTATCCACAGCAGACTTCTTTCTTCTTTATCAACATGCTTTCCCAGTGCATCAGGCCAGGCACAGAACATATTTTCTCCCCACCACCTTTCATTCATTCATTGCTTCCTCCTGGGCTGTGCTAATTGGCTGTCTCCAGCTCACACGCTCTTTCCCTAGAAAATCACATCAGTTATTTTCATAAGTTTTCATAATTTCCACTTAAAAGGTCCACCAGAGAGCCTTATGATGAACTCCATCTCATTTTGGGTTTTTTTTTTGTATTTGTTTTTTCTTATTTCAAAATATTAAGGAGGTACAAATGTTTTTGTTACATGGATACACTGTACAAGGCTGAAGCCAGGGCTTTCAGTGTGCCCATCACCTACATAGTGTTCATTGCACCCAATAGATAAGTTTTTATCCCTCACCCCTTTTCCTCCCCTTGTTAGTTTCCGCTATGCTTTACGTCTCTTTGCACCTGTGTGTGCCCATCATTTAGCACCCACTTGTTAGTGAGAACATGTGATGTTTGTTTTTCCATTCCTGAAATACTTCGCTGAGGATAGCGGACTCCAGTTCCATCCAAGTTGCCGCAAAAGGCATTATTTCATTCCTTTTTATGGCTGAGTAGTTCTCATGGTATACATTTACCACATTGATGGCAAACCACATCACAGTTTTCCTTTACCTAATCCTCATGCAGCCTCATATCAATCTAAGCTTTAAAGAAAAAAAAAAAGAAAGGAAAAGGAAAAAAAACACAATAAAAGTCAAAACTATTGGCAAGCATTGAAATCAAAATTATCCCACAATGAAATTACAACATAAAACACCTTTCTGCAACAAGCCAAAAGACAGAAAACAGAATATCTGAAAATCAAGCTGCACCCTTACCACCTGTTCAGCAATCAATACACCATTACTCTGTCTATAGAAGTGGTTTGCAAGTAACCCTTCTCAGGCTGCAACAGGGGGAAAGGAAGGCTTGGAGAATTGCACTGAATTGTTTACCAACCCAAATTAGAAATTTAGGATTCTGGACACCTGCCCTGGGAAGCCTGGGCTGCATGTCCCATGCTGTAAGCAAATGTTAATGCTGCATCCAATTAGACCATGAGGCCAGTCATGGAGCCAACTGAATGCTTTTCGCAACTGAGGAGAGCTACGAGCTAAACACCAAACTGGGTTCTCCTCTCTTATCCTTTCAAATTTATAGAATTGCCCATTCCTCTGCATAAGCACTCTACACCAAACAGATGGCTAAGAAAACACAGAACATCTGAGTTAGAGGCAACAGTGCTGAAGGACACAGGAGGATTTAGCACAAAAAAGAGAAAACCCCAAAGTAAAACTGAACATCTTCCCACATCTGAGCAGCTCTCATGTCAGAGTATCATTTGTGTCATATGGCTACAGTTACAAAGAGGTAAATTTGGACCTAATAGGAAAACAACACTTTCTAACTCTGAGCGGGTATCAGGAAGGGTCACGTTGCCCTTTAGGACCTTAAAAGATTGCCTTGGGCAACCAATCCACAGGTTTTGAAAAATTCATTGCCTTCCCAAGAATCACTAATGTTATGCTCTTATGGGAAGGGATGCTAGATTTATATATCTCTGAGTTTCCTTCTAAAATTCAGAATACATATGCTGATTGCATCCTTCATGCTCCACCAAGAGAGAAAAATATACTGGAGAAGGTTTATACACATGTGAGCCAAGCTGAAAGGCATTCTGGGGATCAACTTGCCATGAAAAACTTCCTAGGCTGAGAGGTAAGCAAGATATAACTTGGTGGATGTTTGGGGATTCTGTTATTCAGTAAGGGATGGAGATAAATTCTTCCAAGGCTCTAACCTGAGAATATATGCCAGCAGCTTCTAGAAGTTAAAAAGTATGTTCTTCCTTACTGGAACGTTAATCTTTGCTAAATGGAAATAATAAACTTTTAATCAAAATAGCTCTGTAAGTTTACATTTGACATTAACACTCTGGCTCCAAACATGTAGCAATGATGTGTTCAAAAACAAAACAAAAATACAGCCAGACTCAAAAACAAGTAAATATCTTAATGAATCAGAAACAGAAAAGCAATTCTGAAACATAAACTGCTCTGAAATCATAGACTATCAGACTCCAGACCCAGACCAAGGCGTTCAATTCCTCTGCAATAATAGGGGACTAAAAGCAGGCACGCTGCTTAAAGCTAAGGAATATATTTCCTGACACCCTACCCATACACACATTTCTTGAGAAAGGAGGCAGAAAAGAACTTCCCCCAAGTGCTCCAGGGGCCATGACCTATAACAGGTTATAGGCCTACAGAGGCACAGAAATACAAATCCAGCCCCAAGATCAGGAACCAATTAAGGCACCCACTAGCTCCGAGACAGGATCAATGATTTCTCTGATTATACAATTGGGCAGGAAACCAAAACTACCATTATAGGATTTGTTCAGGATTAGGGATTAGGATTATTTGATGGCAACCACATAACCACTCAGATAGGAGTAAGTATTCTCAAGAGAAAAAAAAGAGAAAATAAAATCTCCCTGAAAATGAAGCCATAATCAAAATTACAAACCATGTAAAGAAATATAAACAGTAAGAATGAAAGCAAACAAAATGAGCAATTAAAACACAAGGTTAACCCATACACCCTTATAGAAGTGTGGAAGTAAAGGTGGATTAATGAAAGAATAACATCCTTTAAATGAGCAAAAATCTATGTTGAAGAGACAAAAATGAAACAAGAAAATGATATGAAAATGAACCAGGGAAAAGTCTTAGAAATGGAAATTACAGTAACAGATATAAATGATTTTTTGAATCAATAATGGGATAAACTCTAGCCTGAAAACAGAGGTAGAAGCAAATTAGTGAAGCAGTAGATAACACAGAGAAGTTCACCCAGAGGCTGTACAGAGACAAAAAGGCAAGAAATATGAAAGATCCACTAAGAAAGATGGAGGATAAACTGAGAGGCACAACATAGGTTGAATAAGAGTTCCAGAAGACAAGAATGGGGGGAAAGGTACAAAAACAATATCTGGAAAAGAATTTACCAGAATTAGAGAAAAAGAAATCTTGAAAACAATGTGCCCTCCACTTATCAGAGAGGGAAAGTAAAAATTAAGTCTACACCTAAACATATCATAGTGAAACTACATAACAGTAAAAATAATAAGAGGCCAGACATGGTGGCTCATGCCTGTAATCCTAGCACTTTGGAAGGCCAAGGTAAGAGGATTGTTTGAGGCCAGGAATTCAACAAAATTCTCTACAAAAAAAATATAAAATTAGCCAGGTGTGGTGGCATGCACCTGTAGTCTCAACGACTTGGGAGGCTGAGGCAGGAGAATCACTTGAGCCCAGGAATTTCTGGCTGCAGTGTGCTATCATGACAGCACTGTACTCTAGCCCAGGTGACAGAGTGAGACCCTGTGTCAAAAAAAGCAATAAGAAAAATCTTAAAATCTATCTTTAGAAAGAGGGCTATCAAATTTAGATTGAAAGCATACTTTCCATAGCCAACATTAAATATCAGAAGAGAAAAGAGTAATATACTCAAAATGCTGAAGGAAAATCACTTTGCAGTATTTATATCCAGCAACACTATTATTCTCCTTAGGAATATAGATCCAAAAATCCTCTACCAAACTGAATTCAACAGCACATCAAAAAAATAATCCACCATGACCAAAGGGGCTTTGTCCCAGGGATGCAAGGATGGTTCAACATATGTAAATAAATAAATGTGATTCACCACATAAACAGAAGCAAAAAAAAAGACCACATGATCATCTCAATAGATGCAGTAAAAGTATTCAACAAAATCCAGCATCCTTTCATGATAAAAATCCTCAACAAACTAGGCATAGAAAGAATATATTTCAAAATTATAAAAGCCATATATGACAAACCAACAACAAACATCATGCTGAATGGGGAAAAGTTGAAAACATTCCCCCTAAGAACTGGAACAAGACAAGGGTTCCCACTATCACCACTTCTGTTCAACATGATGGTGGAAGTCCTCGCCAGAGCAATCAAACAAGAGAAAGAAATAGAGTATCCACATCAGGAAAGAGGAGGTCAAACGATCACTATTCACTGATGATATAATCTTGCATCTAGAGAACCCCAAAGACTCCTGGAATTAATAAATAAATTCAGCAAAGTCTCAGGTTATAAAATCAACATACATAAATCAGTAGTATTTCTATATACCAATAACAGTCAAGCTGAGAGTCAAATCAAAGACTCAATACCATTCACAATAGCTAGAAAGAAAATAAAATAGTTAGGGATATACTTAACCAAGGAGGTGAAAGATCTCTACAAGGAGAACTATGAAACACTGAGGAAAGAAATCACAGATGACACAAACAAATGGAAAAACATATATGCTCATGGATCATTAGAATCAACAGTTATTATAAAATGGCCATACTCCCCACAGTGATTTACAGATTCAATGCAATCCCCCTCAAAATACCAACATCATACTTCACAGATCCAGAAAAAATAATTCTACTCCTTGTTTGGAACCAGAAAAGAGCCTGAATAGCCAAAGCAAGCTTATATAAAAAGAACAAATCTGGAGTTATCACATTACCAGACTTCAAAATATGCTACAAGGCTACAGTAACCAAAACAGCATGGTATTGGCACAAAAATAGAGACCTAGACCAATGCAACAGAATAGGGAACCCGGACATAAAACCATCTACCCACAGCCAACTAATCTTTGACAAAGCAGACAACAATTCACACGGGGGATTAGAAGCCCTATTCAATAAATGGTACTGGGAAAATTGGATAGCCACATGCAGAAGAATGAAACAGGACCCTTATCTCTCACCACTCACATAAATTAATTCAAGATGAATAAAAGACTTAAATGTAAGGCATGAAACCATAAGAATTCTAGAAGAAAATGTAGGAAAAACTCTTCTAGATATTGGCCTAGGCAAAGAATTTATGACTAAGACCCCAATGGCAATTACAGCAAAAACAAAAATAAATAAATGGGATTTGATTAATTAAAAAGCTTCTGCACAGCTAAGGAAATAATCAACAGAGCAAATAGACAACCTACAGAATGGGAGAAAATATTCACAACTATACATCCAATAAAGGGCCAATATCCAGAATTTATAAAGAACTCAAGCAAATCAGCAAAAAAAAAAAAAACCCATTTTAGAAAGTGGACAAAAGACATGAACAGAAGCTTTTCAAAAGAAGATAGACAAAAAAAAAAATTAAAAAATAAAAAAAGAAGATAGACAAATGGCCAAGAAGCATGTAAAAAAAATGCTCAACATCACTAATCATCAGGGAAATGTAAATTAAAACAAAATGAGATATCATCTTACCCCTGTTAGAATGGCTTTTATTAAAAAATGCAAAAACAATAGCTGTGAGCATGGATGCAGAGAGAAAGGAATGCTTATATACTATTGGTAGTACTGTAATTTAGTACAACCTATATGGAAAACAGCATCAAAATTCCTCTAGGAACTAAAAGTAGACCCACCATTTGATCCAGCAATACCACTACCAGGTATCTACCCAAAGGAAAAGAAGTCATTTTATCAAAAAACACCTGCACTCGAATGTTTATTGCAGCACAATTCACAATTGCAAAGATCTGCAATCAACCCAAGTGCCCATCAGTTCATGAGTGGATTAACAAAATGTGGTATATGTATACCATAGAGTACTTCCCATTCATAAAAAATGATGAATTAATGCCTTTTGCAACAATCTGGATGGAACTGGAGACCATTATCCTAAGTGAAATATCTAAAGAATAGAAAAACAAACACCACATGTACTCACTATTAAATTGGAACTAACCAGTGAGTATACATGTGAACAGAAGGAAGTAAAACTCAGTGGAAATCAAGCAAGGAGGAGGGGGAAGAATGGGAAGGGCAAAAAACCACCTAATGGGTACAGTGAACACTATTTGGGTGATGAGCACACTTATAGCTGCGACTCAAGCATTACAAAAGCAATCCATGTAACCAAAAACATTTGTACCCCCTTAATATTTTGAAATTTAAAAAAACTATTATTCTAGAGAAAAGACAAAATAAAGTTACTTTTTAGGCATATAAAATTGAAACCAGATGGAAGATATGATATATCAGAAATAGTCATGAAGTAGACACAGAAAAAAAGTTGATGAAACATATCATTAAAAATACATATTTAACATATACATATATAACATTATAAAAAATACTGGCCCCATCATCCAGTAATGAAGTTTATAGGTAATATAATATTTCCTTTCCTTTTTTATTATAATTTCAAAAATATCAGTGCAAAGCAAACTACCAGGGCTGGAGGAGGGAGGAATCTCTCATCAGGAGTAGAGCAGCATCAGTCGACAATGCTTAGCCAAGGAGAGGGCTCCTGTAGTCAAGAGATTAGTTACATAGAAGGTGATAGAGAAAATAAGTAAATTGAGCACATAAGAGGCAGGTTCCTCACCTCCAAGGATGGAGGTACAAATATAAAAGTGGGAAGGCTAGGATAAAGCACACAATGTTAGATTGTATTTAGGGCTCTTGATGTGCATTTGTGATTTCTAATAATGAGATAAATATGCATACACATAGATGTAGACATAGCTATGTAGAAATCTATGGATGCAGATATTCTAGCTCTATTTGCAGAGAGGGCCTAGAGGCAAGAAAAACGAGTAGTGATGAATATGTCCAGCACTGGATCTTGGCTTCTAAAGGGAGTGAGGGATTCCTGGAGAAAAGGCTGACTGCAGGTCTTGGGCAGGGAACATACAAGCCCAGACCATCTTGTTCTGGAATGACAAGAACATGTCCACAACACGCAGGATCCAGCTTGACAAGGGTCTCAGTAACCAAATGGAGGCAAGCTGAGCATAATAAATGACAATGGTAAGGGATTATAGCACATCGAATAAGTCAGGAACACATGAGTCCACAATGAGATACGTACACACACACATAGGCGTTCTGCTTTGCAGTAGAATGCTAGCTCATGAGTGTAGAAGGAAGGATGGAATCAGAAAATTGCCATTTGACCACTGTTGTTGTAATAACTGACTGAGGCAAGAATCGTTAATCGATGCTAATGCTATAGGGTGAAGGTCTGATAAGAAGAGTTTATGTACTTAGTCTCAAAGCATCTCCTCTTAAAAATACTTACTAATTAACTTTACAGTGGGCAAACCTGGAAGTCACTATGTCAACTAAGTGATTGAAGTTTTAACCTTTTTATCTTTACCAGTAATGGGAAAATCAACGATGTGTGCCTTCCGAAATGATGCACTAAGGAGAACACAGCATCACTTCTGTGACATTCCTGCCAATAATGTACAACTTGAACCAATTGATGAGGAAACATCATAAAATCTCAAACTATGACACAGTCTTTCAAGTAGCAGGCCTGTTCTCAAAAATCATCCAGGTCATGAAAGACAAGCAAAACTGAGGAACTGCCACGAGTTGAAGGAGACTAAAGAAACATGACAACTAAACGTAATGAGTGACCCTCAATTGGCTTTTGCACCTATAAAGAGCATTACTGGGACAAGCAAGGTCTGAGAGTGGGATCTGCGGTAGTGTGTATGTGATGGTAGTGTGATAGTCAATGCTAATTTCCTGATCGCGTGAGGGGTACTGTGGCTTTATAGAGAGTGTCCTTGTTTTTAGGAAACACACACTAACCTACTCAGGCACATGGGGTATCATTGTGCACTTAATCTCAACTGTATTAGACAAAAAGGAAATTGTGTGTGTGTGTGTGTGTGTGTGTGTGTGTGTACATTTATATGCAGAACGAGAGAGAAAGAGACAGAGAATGGTCAGGCAACTGTGGCAATGTGTTTGGGGAAACAAATGCAAAAAGGAGATAGGACACCTGAATGGCAGAAACAACACTCAGAAGGAAGTTGAATCTTTAATCAACTGGTCAATGGACAAATTGCCAACTTACATTTGGCAAATTGACCTTGAGCCAAGTCATGAGGCTGTCCAGGGAAAGAACCTGATATCAAAGGCTGGATGCTCATGTCAAACCACAAAGGCTGTGAGGCAGGTGGCCTGGTGCCTTCTTCTTGCCAGGCACTGCCTGCGTGGGTCTTGCCCTCACTGCTCCTCGTCACAGCCCTGTTAGAGCCGACATCCCCTTTTCTAACCAGCTTTCAGTAATATGCCATTTCCTAACCTCACACGAAGACCAGGGATAATATATCCTACCCACATAATTTTTTAAAATATAAATATAATATCCTAACTATATGTTAAAGGAAAGAAGAAAGGAAATAATTTACGATAAAATACATATCTCAATATGAAATGAGCATAACTACACTATAAGACAATAAAATCATCAGATGTTCACACCTATGTTTGGAAGAATCACAATGAATGAGGCACCCAAAAATGCAGGCAGATTCAAGTGCCTTGTATTTGTCACTCAAATTATCATGAGCACTGTTTCTATCAGGGAGCTGATTCTGTCAAATGGTGAGCAAATCTTGGTAAAGTTCGGAGAAACTAAAATCCAACCTTACCTCATTTAACAATATAATTGCATTCTTAAACAAAAGGAACATCAAAAATGTGCAAAAACCAAACATCAGTACAATGCCCTAAAGATGACATAGTAAAGAAATACAGGAAAAATAATAAAAGAACATGTTTGTCAATCTGCAAATGCTTAAGAGGATGACTATTCTAGAAGGCCTAACGAAGTGGCCAGATGCTTTGTGTCTTTACAGAGACTCCCCAGGAATGATATAGCTACGAGTGCAGATTGTTACAGGTATGGTGTACGGCAACTCTGATACCACCAGAGGCGTTGCCATTGGCGATAATGATTCTTCATGATTGCAATGATGTGAACAATTCTTCGTAAATTCCTGAACACAATGAAACACAATGTTCTCTCAATTTATACAGTAGAGACTTTCCCTGGGAAAGTCGATACAGTCTCGAGTTGTGCACGAAACACTTGTAGAACAGTTAGGACCTAGACTTGGCTAATTACCAAAAGGTTTTCACCTCCATCAATGTCCACTGAAGCACGTAATATTCATGCAAGATGAGGGACAATTCTTCACCTACAGGACCCATCCCTACCCTTCCTGCCCACCTGACTGCATCAACCAAAGGCCCCTCACACATTTCCAAATGCTCCCTCAGAGATGGAACTTCTCCAGACATCCAGGGGCCCCCACAAACAACCAATCAGATGGAAAACAGAATTCTGTGGACAGCATTCTATTCCTGTCCCAGCAGACATCCATCCTAAGGAAGGTTGGACGTTTCAGCTCAGAGCACTTACTTTAAGCCCTTCTATAATAATACACCCCTCACAGGCAACTGATAAATCTCTATGAATGAATGAATCGGTCCCTTTTTTCATTTGCTATAACAAACAATAGAGATGTCTGGAAAGAGGTCGGCAAGTTCGAGTAATGGGAAGTGTAAATAAAAAAGAAAACATGTCCTTAGACACACGGTTAGAAATGGGCAGGTATCGCAGCTGGGGACAGAGCCACGTCACAAAGGCCTTCTTGTGTAGCTGCTGTGGTCATTTCTCTGCTATTTGGCAGCTCCAACTTTCTCAGGTTTCAGGGCCAGAGACGGTTCTGCTGGCTTGCTGAACAAGAGGTCCCCAAAACCTCTCTGGTTCGGCTTCCTCCTCAAGTGGGGCCATGAACAATAGCTAAAAAACCCGACAGAATTCTCCTCAAAACAAGACAGGAGGAGGAATCTTTCTGGAACTTGCCCTGATGGACAGCACAGAGCACAGACTCCTAAGACCCACCGAGTGCCCTGGAGCAGAATCACAGATTTTTCCATCTTTGTTCAGTCTGATGTAAAAGGCTGAGTGCTTACTTAACATATTGTGGGTGTTCAAAAATTCAGACACATAATTGTTATTTCTATTACTCTCTGTCCAGGGATGAATGAAAAAATCAACAGCCTCTCAGCTATTTCCTGAGCCTCCAAATTCAGTATTTACAAGATGAAACTGGGTCTGTAAGTCTGTGAAGATCATTTTCACCTGATGAACATTTTAATGTCAATCTTACCACATCTTTCGCTGGATTTTTTAAAAAGCAGCAAACTCACAGCAATTTCAGCAATTAAGTACACTAAATAGAAGTAATTTCCCAAAGACATAGCCAAACAAATTATACGCATGAATAAAAGAACACAAACTGGATACTCCTTAGAGACCCACTTCCCAGTGGGGGAGACTCTCCTCTTTCTATTCCAGAAGACTTGGATCCATCAAAAATACAGCCCGGAAAACTGGCCGCTTCCTTCCTATTTCCCCGGTGAGCTTCTGCCCTCCGGGCAGAGCATAAGGGCCAGGGGATAAGGCCGCTGACCGAAGTCTCTTTTGCCCGATGCCCAAGTCTGGCTCAATCTCAGCTGTGGTTCCCTGGAGACCTCTGCCCCTCACACCAAGCAGGAATGTTTTGATGAATCGATAATTGAGCTAAACCTCAATCTGATAAGTGAATTCCTCCTTCCTCTCATCCCCCTCCCATTAGCATCCCTGGTAGGCACAATTAGGGGTGGAGCTGAGGCCTCTACCAGATCCCTTAAAGGGCTGAAGTCGTATGGCACTGGGTAAATGAATCTGTTGCCTTTATTTCAGAAAAGAGTGTTTATTTGCAGCAAATGCATTTTTTTCTGGGCCAGAGCCCCAGAAGCTGTAGAATACATTCAAAAGGCATTCAATAAAGATATGTCTGAGTCTTACAACACTGATGCAAAACAGATGGACCCCTGTTTTCTCCATTCCTGGATCCTGGTATTCAACACAAACACGAATATTCCTTTTCCTTCTTTGTGCTGATTTCTGCTCACAGCCAGATCAGTTAGGCTCAGCCTGTGAATGAATACAGGGCTGAAGACTCAATCATGCCAACATCCAGGGGGTCAGCTCTCCAGGCTGACAGCCCCCCTCACCCAGCCTAACGAGCATCGAGCATCTGGTGTTGCTTTCTTCTCACTCCTGTGTGCGTGTGTGTGTGTGTATGTGCGTGTGTGTATGATGTTTCCCCAGACTTGAGGGAAGAAATGTCTTATATAAAACTGTCTTTCCTACCTCCCATAGCTCTCAAAACAAGGAAAGACACCCATTAGCAACCTAAATCGTGTTGAACAAAGAAATGAATGAAATAAAGTACTTCTGGCTCTGTTCCCAATTCTGGAAAAATAACTCCAAGCATATGTCTTCCCAGCACACTTGCTGAAACGTCTCCATGAGACTCAGATGCTCGCTGCTGAGCCCACAGACCCTTGTGCCTCTCTCTCTGTGCTGAACAGGAAGAAACCAGGTGTCCTTGTCAATCTCCAGTGCTAGGAAACAAGGAGTGCAGTCTCTGCAGATGTGCCAACTGACCCTGAGAGAGGGAAAAGAAATTATTGAAATAAATGCTAATTTTGAAAAGCCTTCCATAAATGCAAAAATGTTCTCATGTGACCCAATGTGCTTCTGGAATATATCAGGTAGCCTGTACTGCAATCACTGCAGACCATACACACGTACACACATGTGTAACACCAGGGCAAATGAAGAGTACTGATGCAAGTGCCACGCCAGCCCAAAACCTTCGAGTCACAAAGAGACTAGAGACCATAGCTGGGGTATGCTCACTAAACGAAGAGGTACATTTGCGTGGCCCAGTCTGCCAGGCTACCAAGCACACATCATATGTTCAAATTCCATTGACGAACACAGATCAGACTCAACTCTGACCACACTCCCTACCAAAGTGCCATATGCACTACTGGACCTCAATCTCAAGCCCTCAAAAATCAAGCATTCAGTAGATATAGAGCAACTCAGGTACAAGGGCAAGGGGAGACATTAGTCATAGGCATTATTGACATTATAAGCTGCCTTAGTCACTGTGAACAAGGAGCTTCTCAAGCCACACCTACTATTGAGTTTATGCCAAATGACTAATTAGGAGTGAGATTTAAAGAGTGATAGTCAAGGGTGGATATAAAGTATAACGGGCAGTCTGAGGTTTTTGTGCCTATGAGAAGATATAAAACGTTCAGCAGTAGCAGAACAATACAACCAAGTTCATGTTTTTCCGTAAAGCAGAACAAGACTTCTCAGGAAACAGGAACCAAGGACAAGATGTGTCCTGAAGCACAGTCACCAAGTACAGCCTGTGGAGACCAGAAATGTCCTGGAGAGAAGCTAAGCACAGCAGACATTCAGGAAAACAAGGGGAAAGCTGAAGACCTGGTATGCAGGGCTTGAAATCTGCACGAAAGAACAGCAGAAACGCAATGGCAGCATTTCATTCAGTTAAAACTGTGACCGCCCTGAAGCCGTCCAGAGTTGGTCAGGCTGGAAGAATTATCATAACTGGAACAACTCCGCACAGGAAGGAGCCTACATGAGTGGGTGGCAATCACTTGCGTGCAGTGTCTCCCTGTGTGCATGTGTGAATGGTGTCAGAAATAAATGTAGTTGCGAATGTGTCTGTTGAAGATAGGAATTTCATTCTTGAGCTCTAAGTATTACTAACTCCCTTCCACAATCAGAACCATCAAATCTCCAGAAGGATTTGAGAAACCCTCACACAGCTTCCCTTTGGCAGAGAGAACAGTGGGTCAGAGTGTCAGGGAAGGTCAGTGAGCACTGTCTGATGAAGAGTGAACTGCAGTGTCATCGCTGAAAGACACCTGTCTCGGGCACCGTGGCCCTAAACTCGTGTATCCACCGGAGAACTTTTGTTCATGAAAATGTCTCATCATTGCCTCCTAATGTTGGTTCTGAATATTTGATTCTAAAATGTTTACTTCTATTGCTTCCTGACTTCCATCTCTGAATAAATGAATCTTCTCCCAAGAAAGAGGCTGACGGATCCCTCATACAAAGAGATTTCTTGTTGATGCCACTGACCGATCCAGCAGTCACACCTGATGCATCTGAATTCTATTAGTGAGCACAGATGGGACTCAATGCTGCAGCCCACCACGCAGTGTTGAGTGAGGCTTGCTGGGTTCAGACCTGGGGGGCTCACAGAAGGGCAGATGAAGGCATCCTCAAGAAAATTCAGTAAGCACAAACCATAGACACCAGATGAGATGTGTCTTGGTCAGACAAAAAGCACAGCAGAAAGGAGAAAGAGATGAGACAGGGCTTTTGTCCTTTGGAAAGTTCGCAGAGTGATGGGGGGGAAAGATGGACTCACGAAACCAAAACAATTTAGTGCTGAGTGTAAGGTATCAACCGGGAGCTTTCCATCTTGGCTGTGCACCAGAGTCATTGGAGAGCTTTGACAAAATAGCCACCCTGGCCCCACCCCAAGAGATTTCAATTCAATTGAAATTGGAGGAGGCAAAGGCAACGCTGTTATTTAAAAGCTCTCTGGGTATTTCTAATGTTGCAGCCACTGTTGAAAACTATTTATTCCAACTCCAGGCCCTGTAAGAGCTCAGATAAGAGGGGGATTCCTGAGGGTAGGAGCGGTCAGGGAAGACTTCCCAGAGGGAGAAGTAGGAAAGGAAAAGAGAACCAGATTGCGAGCAACGAGGGGAGAGGAGGTCCATCACGTGCCTGCTTCGGAAGGCCTTGAGCAGCAAGCCCACCGGTACATACCCGATCTGCTAGACAGTAGGAAGCAAGAGGGTCCCCAAGATGGGTCGGTACACTCCCTCATGCACGACACGACACATTTCAGTTGACAGGGTGCTTCTCCATCCTTGGTCTTATTTGATCCTTTCAAGAACAACATGAGGTGGGCACGCAGGAAAAGCATAAACATATCCATTTTGCAATGAGGAAATGGAGACTCAGAGAGGCAGAGTGACTTAGTAAGAACGGTGTTTTCAGAAAATCAGCCCAGTGGTAGCATGCAGTGTGAATTACAGTGTGGAAGAGAGAATTCTAGGAGGTCCCTTAGAAGACTGATACCTTCCCGTAAATGGGAGGTAATCCCAGCACAAGGCATGGCAGAGGCCTTGGGAAACGCAACAGAGAGAGGATGTAAGAGCCAATCTCCTGCGATGCATCCTGATGTATCCCACAGTAGGTTAGAGCTGGAGCAACTCCGTCTGCATTAGGAAACGGGGAGGCTGCAAAACAGAGGATGGACCGGGCTGGGCAGATACGGCTGAGAACTGGGTCCTCCAGCAAGAGGAGCCTCCCTGCACAAGGTAACTTTAGGGCTGGAGGAAGCTTTTGCTCCATTCTTGATGTTTCTGTCCAAGGGGAGGGCACCCCACTGTTGAGACACTTTCATCTCTGCCCCTCTCCCACCACTCATTTGATTAGGAAATTTGAGAAAACTAACTGAGGCTGCTCGGCTGAACTCAGACTTGACTACTTGTGGGAAGCAGCCAGTCTGTGGAAAGTGGGCGTTCTCCCCAGACTCTCCTCTGGACAGCCCTTTCTCTGTGCCAGGCCTCGCCCCATTCAGTGCTGCCCAGCTGGGGAGATGAGCCTGTCTAATTCTGGAACTTTGAATGAACAAGCCCACTTGATTAGCAGAACTGCACGCTTGGTCTCCACCTTAGCTGTGATCAGTGATGCACTGGGAACCCGTTCTCGCTCTCGAGAGTAATCACTCACACAGAGCCCAGCGGACAAGACGGGTTCTATTCACAGGGGCTTCCTCAGAAATTCCAACAGCAGACACTGGCTATTGGGCTTTCACCCTTCAATAGCCATGCAAGGGAAGGGACAGGTACCATCCTCCAAAGATGATCTCCAGTGCCAGGAAGCAAGGGCAGTCCACCCACATGCCCTGTGAATGAAGCTGCCTCTGGCTCAGCCGTGGCAAACACCATCAGACCATGCTATTGTGTGAATATTTGTCCCCCCCCCAAAATGCATGTTAAAATTTAATTCCGTGTGAGGCACTGTTGAGAGATGGGGGCCTTTAGGAGGTGATTGGGTCATGAGAACGCTGTCCTTATGGGTGGATTAATCTATTTGTGGATTAACGGACTAAGGGGTTTTCATGGGTGTGGGACGGGAGGCTCTACAAGAAAAGGAAGAGAGATCTGCACGAGCACGGGAGCACACTCGGCCCCTCACCGCATGACTCCCCGCGCCACCTCAGGACTCTGCAGCAACACCCCCTCCCCACCAACAGGAAGGCCCTCACCAGAAATCCCTCAACCTTGGGCTTCTCATCCTCCAGAACTATAAGAAATAAATTCCTTTTCTTTCTACATTACCTAGTCAGGTATTCTGTTATAAGCAACAGCAAACAGAGTAAGACAGGCCACAAGAGAGTCAAAATTTTGCAGGCATCTTGTTTGGCTACAGACTGTTGCCTCCATCAAACACCTTCATCCACGCAGCCCAGGAAATGATTGGCAGGCTCTGTTCTGTGATGTTTACAGCACTGAGAAGTGCAGAAACCAAGACAAATATTTTAATATTCTTTACCTGTTAAACCGCCTAATAAGCCGGCTGATTACACAGTGTACTTTTAAAAGGCAAAGATGGTGTAAAGGATTATTTTTTTTAGATGAAATGATTTTGTAATTCAAGTTCCTTCAAAAAGGCTAAAGTCTGTTCCTTTTAGGGAACAATGGCCAATATTTGTTCTCGACTTTCTATAGGTCTTGTGATTAAATAAGTTTCAAATATATATATTATATATATAGATTTTTTTTTTTTTCCTGTGAGGGCCAAGTTTTTCACAAGGTCTTGGACTGAGCTGACTTTGGTTATCCAGGGGCTGTAGCTACCCACTTAGACCAGGAAATGCGTCCCCTTCAATTAGGTCAAAGCTCATTTAGCAACACTCGCTGCCTTCTACCTGAGACTCCTAGATCACTTTCTGCCCTGAGAAGATGTGGTATCAGTGGACGCGTTCAGTCCAAGACACAGTTCAGTACATGATGTAATAAGTAGAGAAAACAGAAATTCGCACTTTCTGTAACTGCGATTTTTTTAAACAATTCCCACTTGGGACATTTGTTTCGGTGATCTGCTGCTCCGGTCTGCATCAGTTACACCGCCACGCCCCCACTTCTGTGACATACCTCAGTACACAGGGCTGTGGCTCAGATTTATAACAATTTACCAGTTTCGCGTCCTTCCTCCCTTCCTACTCCTTAGAGCACGAGGGATTCGATGTAGGTGGGGGCAGGGCTTTGACATTTCAGATTTGAATTTTGGCAGGCGGTAGTGTTCCCTGGCTGTGCGTCCCCAAAGGTGTGGTACACGAACCTGAGTGACTACATGTGAAGGGAGTGATTCCTCGGGAAGCTCAGTGTTAAGGAGCAGGGAGGGCTGTGTCCTATTTCCCACTTCCCTCCTCATGGGGAGGCCACAGAGAGAAGACTTTCTACCACAGCAGGAAAGGCAGGAGAGAGCCGTTGCCACTTTTGGGGCTCAGAGCCCTTTGCTGGTTATGTTGTCTTAACTTTCCTCCCCTCCTCTCTTTCTTTCCATGTCCATCCATCTGTCAATGTCCACTTCAAGTCTTGCCTCCTCCAGGAAGTCTTCCTTGACTACACTTGCTGGAAGCAATCACCCCTTTAAGAATAAAGTCTAATCTAGCCAAAAAGCATCTACCACCTGTCCATCCCTGTAGGTAATACCAACGTCTGATTTGGCTGACTGAGGAACTTTTTCCAGACACAGATAGTACAAGATAGAGCAGAAGAAATATGGTTTTTTTTAAAAAAAAAAAGAACCCGGATCAACATGATGTTCAAACTATGATGCTTTCAGATAAAAATGAGAAACTAGAAATGGCTGAGAGCCATGGAGGGATGTCAGGGTTCATCTAGCTCTCACTCTATTTGATGAATAAGTTCTTCTTACAAAAAAAAAAAAAAGTCTCTAGCAAGCCCTATATACAGGTCCTGCTTGAAACCTTGTAGAGGCAGGGAATGCAGTTTTTCTCCCCAACTCACCTTTGGAACACCTCTGAAAGACAAAAACAATTCCTTACGTTGGCTTGTAATATATGTCCTTGTGTGATAAATGGAAAGATACTACAGCACTAAGACAAACTCTTCCATACCATCTGTCTCTGTATAACATCAGCACACTGAGTAGCAGATTCCAGCTATCTGTCTAGTGCAAGTGTTCAACCAGCTGAATGAAACTTCAGAAAGCCAAGTACTCCCATGCACAGGCAGTGCGCAGCCTTGCAACCAGACACTGAAGCTATTTCTTTGTTCATTCATTCAGTCTTCTATTTAAAGAATATACATTGTAGCAGGCAGTAT
>CAUYSK010050403.1:0-20873 GCA_963575035.1 Avahi laniger | reverse complement strand
ACTATGAGGGTGCTATTTCCAACCAGGGTCAGAGAGTACACCCCGAGGAACACCACGAACAGGACGAGCTGCATCACTGGATCTGTCGTGAAGCCCAGCAGGAGGAACTCAGTCACTGTGTGATTGCTCCTCTCCATGGCTGCAGGAAGCTCATCTAAGAGAAGAAGAATGAGAATTTGGTTTGAATCACTGTGCTGAATAAATAGAATGTATGCTACGTAGTATCACATCGCTGATAATCCTAGAAGTCTAGGACCAACCATGTAGAACAAAATATTTTGTTAATGTTAAAAATATTTGCACTCACTGTTCATTCTGCTTATAATTTTCTTTTAGTCCCTTTAGTTGCTCAAAAATATGTTGCCTTTTCAGTCTGGTCTTCCTGGACCACTCTCATCACCCCCTCCACACACACTCTTTACCCTCCTTCCCTGATTTATTCTTCTCCATAGCACTGTCCCTTTGGCTCAATATGTAATCGACTCATTTTTCTTATTTGCTTTCTATTGCCACCATCAGGATACCAGGCCAAGAAGGGCATGTTTTATAGCTTGTTTTGTTCTCTTCAGGATGTGACTACTTAAAACAGTATCTGGCACAGAGTAGGCACAAGTAATATAATATTTGATAAATGGATGGACCTCTGTGTTCTCAAGATGAATGTCAATCAAATTCAATACACATTCTGGTCTACTTTAATGATGGCATTTAACCTCTAAAAGAATTGTTTGCTATCCCATGTTACTGGCCATAACTAGAAATATCAGACTATCCTGTACTCTTCACAAGCAGATACAAGAAAAATAAGAAAGGAGTAGTCAACAGACTACAAAGTGTGACCACTGAAATATATAGGCAAATTACATTTCAGAGTAAAGTATGTTTGTGAAGGAGGTTAGTTGCATTCGAGCAGCAAATAGTCTTTCATGTTGAAGAGCTAGTAGGAACCACGTCCTCAAAATCAGAGGTGGCGGTGATGAGGGAGCAGGCAAACTAGAGACAGCCCTGATCTTTCCGGCTGCTGACATAACTTCTAGTTCTATCTTGATGTTTCTCAGCTGTCAGAAGATCTTATGCAAATTATTTAATTTCATTAAGCCTCCATTGCCTCACTTGTAAAATAATAATAGTAACTGCTAGATAGGGCAGTTATAAAAATTCAAAGATATAATGTTCTTAAGCAACTTATTGGAGGGCTTTACACATGCAAAACATTCAATAAGTCAGAGGTCTTCTAATTCAGAGACTATAAACACCCCCCAGCATATTGCTAAAGTTGTAACTTCCTGAGCTTCATCCCCAAGAGATTCAAATTTAGCAGGTCAGGGTTCTAGGGCAGCACTTTTTCCTCAAGTAGCCCAAGTGATTCCGATGCAAACTGACTTCATGTAATACTTTGAGAAATGTTGTGACGTTGGCCTTTGTTACTAGAATGACGGTGGTCCTACTTTATAGACACATGAAGATTAAATAAAGACATGTATACACAAAAGTATTTTGCAGAAAAGTATACAATAGTTTTGAAAGGCAACATGAACTGTTCAGCATGAGATGTGGCATTAAACAGACCTGGGTTGCATTCTGATTCCAACCATTTAGAGCTTGGTCAGCTTTGAAAACTTAGTCCTCTGGAAAATCAATGTCCTCGTGTGTAACGTAATGCTCTTCTCATCTGTAATAACAAATTCCTACAATATTGTACAGGGATTTAATAGAGATAATGTTTTTGTATTTAAGGAAGTTAGAGTATCTGACTTCCAGTAATAGATATTATGTGCTGAGCATTTGATGCTGTATCAATTATTATTGTCGTATGATCATACAGTGGTAGAATTTACTATGCAAAAGAGTAAAGGTGGTCAAACTCCTGGCCATACTGCCCCTTTTGACCTTTGATATTTTCCTCTAGTACTCAATCCTATTTCTCTTTGGCCCATAGCTTTCTTTATGACTCTAAAGTTTTCATAATGCTGAAATGAAATGACTTTTTTTCTATCTTATGTTTCATTTCTTTAAAAATAATAATGAATGTTTTGAGGCCACTAATATCTTTAAGAACCTGAACTCTGTGGATATTCTCATTAGAAAAATCTCCAATCCACAACACAAACACTCACAAGCAAACTATTTCACATGTTTTCATGACTTTTTTCTTGAGGGTTAAACATAAGCACTAGGTCACAGGTTAAAGTTTTGCCTTAAAAAAGGAGTTCTCTTCTGGCCAATTTCACTCAGAGATTATGACAAAAATGACTGTCATGGTAAGCTGTTATCTGACATTCTTTTTAAATGTACCTTTTGTCTTCCTGCTTTCTGAGAAACAAATAAATCAAAAAAAAGAAACACTCTATAGTTTATTTTTGGCATGATTATGCAAAGTCTCTCTTCATAGGGATCTCGAGATATTCACAAAACCTTATTCCTTTGGTAAATGTTCCTCAGCGGCTTCCCTTTTAGTTATTGTGTCAATTGTATTCTTTTATTTTCCATCCCTTCCTTTAACATAAATTGTCCTTTCTCACCATAACTAATAGGTGAAGTTAGGTCTCCCTTTTTACTCTCAGCAGTTTCAGAACCTGCAATAGAAGGATGACGGGTATGAAAATGAGGCTTTGCAGTTCCTCTAATATAACAATGTAATTGGACGTTGAGTTATTATGGGAATAAAGCAAAATTTCTACCCCCCCAGTAATAACTGAATTATGCAACTTACCAAAATTCACGGCAACACCTCATTTTGACATTCAAATCGCTAGTTCCAAAATCTTTTATAACAGCGATTAGATCCCATGGGTTTAATATTCGCTGAATTCCTCATGGTTTTGTAGCTTGAGGGACTGGAAACAAGGCAATTAACCAGAAATATGCATCGGTGACATTAAATCATCCTTATTTAATGAAACTGAGAAAGGTTTTGTTTAGAGAATGTGATTCCCCAGTGATAGATGTATTTGGTCAAAATTTTACTTCACAAACAATGTATATTCTGTATTAGTTTTGCTGAATGCAAATTTTATATGTGTGTGTGTGTGCATGTGTATCTCTGACATTTGCATTTATACAGGTGCATCTGAATACTGATGTACACATAGGTACTAGTATTTCTGTGGGGTGTTCGATAACTTCCACTTGCCCTTCATGATCGACTGCCATTCTTTTCCATCTGATCTCTGCACCCAGAGTCAAACCTGTGTGAACTGCATCAATTAATGTGGTCAATGGGGTGGAAATTGAAAAAAGAAAAAAGACTGAAATCAAAGTGCTTATTTGCAGGCTCTTTCCTTGTAGGGCAATTGAGGGCCACATTCATCCCTAGATCAGTGCCAAAGCGGCCACTCAGTTGCGAATGTCGCATAATCTTTCTCTCTGGTTGTGATAACTGCTCTTTCCTCTTCTCCCTTCAGGCCTAGATGTTGTAAGACTCTGACACAGAAGACTAGTCTATGCTTTGCAGTTTTTCAATACTCTTTTCATATTTTTGTAAATAGTACCTTTATTAAATTTTCCTTAAATTTTCTGGTTTGTGTGGGCTATCTGTTTCCTGGTAGGATTCTGACTGACGTGGTAACGGATTATTAGGAGCATCCCTAGACTCCAATCCTCAAACTGGGTTTCTGAGATTAGTTTGCTCACATATTTAAAGAATGTGTAGATATCTGCTGCCTAGGATTTAAATTACCACCAGTGGTGTGTCATGAAGTGCAGGTGTAGGGTGAGGCCCTGAAAAATCAATTAATTGTGGCATTAATTATGACCATGATAATATTGATTATGAAATCTGCAGGGTTTTATTTGAAAACTGTGAATGGCCCACAGGAAAGGGCATTTGAGAAGCACCAACTTCACATTTGAAGGAGTTTCTCATCACCTGTATTCTTTTAGCAGTGATATGGTTGAAGTCCGAGCCAGGGCCTGATTGTAAGCAACGCAGAGAAGCATTACGAATTAGATGCTAAACATTGCCAGAGATTCTATGATAAGCTAAAAAAAATGGTGGAGGGAGGAATTGGGACCATAAAATATGGGACAGGGACATTGGGCAGCCAAGAGAGGACTAACAAAAAAATCCTTGTCTGCAGAGGCAGTCCCCAACTTCCTCCCACCAGAGGAACTAACTAGCTTTCCCCCTGGACAAGTCTTCTAGTTAAGTCTTAGGGTGTTGCCTCATAAGCTGATATAATTCTCAGCACACAACCCCACCACTCCACGTTGCCTCTGTAGTGAAGGTTAAGTATTAATATTATTACCACAGATGAAAAAATCCAAGAACTGCTCTTATGGGAAAAATGCCCTAAAAGAATTATGGAATCTTATCAAACTTTATTAGCAGGAGTCTAGGAAGCATGTATGAGATTGGATTCTAAGGGTGGGAAATCAAGGAGAATGAAATGCAAGGATTAATCAAGTCCAATTTATCAACACAAGTACGCCCACATAGGATTCAGAATCTTTTTTCTTTTTTTTCCTTCCTCAAGTTCCTGGAGGAGCTTAACATCCAAATCTGTCAGATTGTCTCTCTGGTTTTTATCAGCAAAGATAGCCAGAAGCTTTTGTTTTTCATACACCAGAGACAATAGCGTACCTTTACTTTCTTTCATCAGGATATGTGGATCTTTTGTTCTGTCATTACATAGTCTGGAGGGTCTTTGACTGTCTCCATACTTTACAGAACATCATGGGAAGTGGCTAAGAGGTTGGTGTGTTGGCCATGTACTTGGAAAAACTAAAAGAATGTTGGAAAATTGGTAACAAGAAAATATGGGAGGAGGTATGCATGTAAGTGGTATTTTCAGCAGAGGCATAGAATGGAAGTTAACATTGTTACATTTTGTGATTACTGTTGCTCCTTATTCCCATTCGTCAATCCTGATAATCATCTCCCATTCTTTGTAGACATCCTTGTCTTGTTCCTGATCTTGGAAGAAAAGCTTTAAACTTGTCACAATTGACTGATATTAATGGTGGGCTTAAAATATATATGTGGACTTTATTGTGTTGAGGTACAGTCTTTCTATAACTATTTCTTCAGAGTTTTTTTTATATTTTGGAATTATGTTGAATTTTGTCACATAATTTTTCTGCATCTATTGAAATAATCATGTGGCTTTTTTCCTTCATTTTGTTAATCTGGTATATCACATTTATTAATTTATATATGTTAAGTCATTCTTTCGTCTCTGGAATAAATCCTACTTGATCATGCTGAATGATCTTTTCATGTGCTAATGAGTGCAGTTTGCTAATATTTTGTTGAGAATTTTTACATCTGTGTTCCTCAGGCCTATAGTTATCTTTTCTTCTAGTGTCCTTTTCTGACTTTGGTATTAGGGTAATGCTGGCTTCATAAAAAGTGTTTGGAAGTATTCCTTCTTTTCTAAATTTTTAAAATGAAAGGCCAATACATATATGGGGAAACATGCTGAACATCTCTAATTATAAGGGAAATGCTAATTAAAGCCACAATGAGATATCATTTCACAGCTTTTAGAATGGCTATTATCAAAAAGATAAATGATAACAAGTGCTGGAGAGATAACAAGTGCTGGAGAGGATGTGAGGAACAGAGAAAACTTGTATGCTATTGGTATAAATATAAATTAGTATAACCATTTTTGAAAATAGCATAGAGGTTCCTCAAAAAACTGAAAATAGATTTACAATATGATCTAGCAATCCCACCTCCGGTTATATATCTAATGAAGTTGAAATTGGCTTGTTGAAGAGATATCTACATTTCAATGTTGATTTCAGCATTATTCACAATAGCCAAGATATGAAAGCAACTTACGTCCCTCAAAGGATGGATAGATAAAGAAAATGTGGTACAGAAACACAGTGAAATTCTATACAGCGTTTAAAAGTATGGTAATTCTGTCATTCACAGCAACACAGATGGAAGCGGAGGACACGATGCTAAGTGAAATAAGCCAGGCACCAAAAGACAGATATTGTATGATCTCCCTTATACACAGGATTTAAAAATTTTGGTTTCATAGAAACAGAGTAGAAAAGTGGTTACTGGAAGTTGATTGGGAAGGGAGAAAGACTGGGAAAAGGAAGACGCTGATCAAAGGGTACAAAAACCTGAGAAATAAATTTTAGTGATCTGTTGTACTATATAGTGACTATAGTTAATGTATAAAATATTTCAAAATTGCTAAAAAAATAATTTTTAACATCTTTACCACCAAAAAATGGTAAGTTGGTGAAGTGATAAATATGTTAATTAACTTCATTGAATCTTTCTACAGTGTCTACATAGATCAAAACACTACATTGTACCTTATAAATATATACAATCAATATTTGTATGTTAAAGAAAGAAAGAAAAAAGAAAGTAAGGAAGGGAGAAGGAAAGAAAATTTTAAAAAAGAAATGAGTAAACTGAGGATCAAGAAAGTGAAATGATACATTTGAGCTTACACAGCTAGTAAGTTCCAGTGCCTGCTTTGCTGTTTCCCTGTGAACTTTAGCTGTTATGCAGTGAGAGATGGGTCCAGAGTTTGTTATGATCAGGGAGAAGAAAACCAAGACTCAAACTTGCTTTGGATAATTGAGAATACACTAAGATCATGATAACCATCTCTAAATTCCTGTGGACTCTGTGTGTGGTCCCTGAAGCCCATACTATAGGCATTACTGCTCCTATGATGCATGTACCCATTGTCATGACTACCAGTGTCAAGCAATACAGAGGATGAGAACACACTGGTCACTCAGAGAACATGTCACTGTTCAGGTTCAGTGGCGGGGGAATGTGGGAAAACCAACAAACACATTGACAAGGAATCCCTCAGATCAAATAATTAAATTTTAATTATTGGTCTGGGACATTATCCCTCAAGAATTAAAAATTCAGCCTAAGGCTCCAAAATGAAAAAAAAAAAAACTCAGATAACTTAGGGATTTCACTGTGTATGCATTCGCCATCTTCTTTTTTAAAAACAATCTATAAAATAACTGAGTTGGATTATAGCAGAATCTCACTTGTGGTTACCGTAAAACGAGATCTCTTTTATTTGCACAGAATATATTTTTTTTGCCATGGATATTGTTTGCTTTGTATTTTATGAGATTTTGTTTGCATGCATATGTGAAGAGGACAGGTATGAAGTAGATTACATCCATACATTGCTTATGACCTGAGGGTATGTTCTGTCTGCTGTACCTATATTTACAATAGCCTATTGAGATGTAAATAATTCTAATAAAATAATAAGCAGACCAGCAGTTAGTTAATCAAAGGATATATTGGAATTAGTCAGACTCGAATACAAATTATGACTCTGCTAAATGCTCTAGCTTTGAGAAATTTGCATAGCCTCTCTGATCTGCAATATCTTTATCTTTAAAATGAATATAAATACGTTTTAGAGTTGTCGTGAAGACAAAATATACTGTCTTCAAAATACCTAGTCAAATGCTTACCATGTACCAGAGAATCACAGTAGGTAGAAATTAATATTATAGCTTTTTTGTTATTTTTTTTTCTTTTCTAGAGAGAGTTTTTGTTGGGGGTTGGGGGAGCTGATTTATTTACCCCTACTTAACATCAGAATTTGTTAAGTCTTGTGATGTTTCCCAGAATAGCATTCTTGTTAGTTTAAAGTTTGCCTGTCTATTAGGGCAAAGCCTTCCAGGAATCCGTGATCTTATGTTCTCGTATTTCTCAGACATGCTTTATCAAAACCGGATTCCAGTGATTTGTTCAAAAGAATTTGTGAAAGTAACTCACACTAAGTGGTGAATCATCATCTACAGTGTTGTTTTTAAGCACTATAAGTGACGTTTTTATTTTATCAAGTGATAATTCCTCCTCTGGCATAATTTTTATAACACGGTGATGGATTCATTAGAAAGATACATTTTGTGTAGCCTGGTAACTCTTCCTGATGTTCTTACTTAATTGGGTGGGGGATAAGATTATGATCTGATATCATCTTTATTCTTATTAGTCCTTAAAATTCTTAGTTCTTAATTTTTTTAACAATAAAGTTCATTTGTAAATAAACTGATAACCAATGAAGGAATGTTGTGAGTTTTGGTAATGCTAAATGCACATTGGGCTTGTAAGAGTTTATGTAGGCTCCAAATGCCTTCACAGTGATAAGTCAAATGCTACAAATAGGATTATATTTGATAGCCCTTTCACTCTTAGAACCCAAGTAAATGGGTAGAAAATTGAATGAATCTGCAGTCTACATAGTATTATCAGCTATATCAGCTATAGTTTATAAAATATTTATCATTTTTTAGACATTATGCTAAAAATGCTAGATGTACTTTCTAATATAATCAAAAAGATAATCCTACTAATTAAGTATTAGTATAGTTTTTGCCTAACATAGGACAACGGTGAGCTTAGGGTAGTTTAGATACTTGCACAAGTGATTCAACACAGTAGTGATGGAGTCAGAATTTATGTCCAAATTGTTCTTGCCCAAAGTTTATGTTCTTAATCCCTATACTATCTTGCTATGCAAAGCTATCCTTGGAAAATGAGGTATTACTAAAGAACAAAAATACTGACTCTATCAATCAAATGTATCTACCAAATATAATAAATGTAATTACGTATTAAGGAAAATAAAATAATGTATTCAGTTCTACACATGATTTAAATTACAAAGTAAATGTTAGCTTTTGCAAATCCTGAATTTATGAAAGAACATCAGACTTTTCTAGTTTGGTATATAGAATTCACAGGTAATTAAAAAATATCTGGGTCCTTTGAAACTCCATGTTTAATTTGATGAGTTTGCTTCATGGGTATTACATTTATTTCCAAAATTTCTTTATTCCTCCTTCCTGATAAAGGAGATGAAACTGGTATTCTAATAATAAGAGAATAGATTTATGTACTGAAAAACTGTACAATTGAATGGATTCTAGTAGGCTTTCAGCAGTTGTAACCATAAGTGACTGAAGATGCTCCTTGTGGCAACTGTGAATTCAGAGGAATTAAGGAGTATTCCTATTTTTTTAATATTCAAAATATAGACAATGCTTAGAAGTTGATCAAGAATATTTATGTTCCTTTTCACGTACACAATTTTACTTATACATGCATGCCTATTAAGCCAAAACTATTATTTTCATGTGGTCTTAGTACTATATATAGAGAGAGATAGATAGATATAGAAATAGATATAGATGATATAGCTATAGTTATACTACTCACATGTGTGTTGTAGGTGCTTGCACATATATTCAGTAAATCCCCAAATGATCTTAAGTCCTTTAGTGTCTTAAAAATATAATCTCTCTGTCATTTTTTGGAAGGGTTGTCAACAACTTCTGCTCTGTACACTTAACAAGAGTCCTCTAATAAGGATCACATAGCACAATGATAATGTCATGATGATAGGTAACATGTATGGAGCACTTGCTATCTATGCCTAACTCTGTTTTAGGTGATTCATGCACACTATTTCATTTAATTCCTTCATCAACTCTATGAGGTAGGTACTACTTTTGCCCCATCCTACAGATGAGGAAAATAGGGCACAGACTGGTGTTGTGAATTGCTCAAGACCCCTCAGCCCGCAAGTGATGGAGCCCAGCGTGTGATGCAGGCTGCCAGGGGGCGGATCCAGGGTGCTTCACCTTCAGTGGATGAATTATGTGCCATCCTGTTGTCAACAGAGAAACTCACTGTAAGTGTCGTTTATTGTCATAACAATCACTTTTAAAAATCCCCAAAACATTTCTATTTACAGCAGAACTTTCTAACTGGTCCCTAGAGGGCATGGCAGGGACTCTGTAGCCTCCTCTGTCCACTCCTTTTCCTGCTACTTTTGAGGGACCAGGACTGTGTGACTTGACTTCTCTCTCCTCTTTCCAGGTCCATTTTTCCTTTACCCTGGACTTGATATTTTAGATAAATTGTTTAACTAGTTCATAGAATTATTTGATTCCAAAACCCTGATTTAAATCAAATTTTATGAAAGTTCTCTAAAAAATACTACATATGAGTCAGCATTATTTGCAAAAGGATATTTTGCATGATATTATTCTTTTTCCCAACTACTTGTTCCTTAAATGTCTTCTTGAGCAAGATTCTTCACTCCCTCGGGAACCAGTCTGTTTCCTTTATTGCAGCTTTCCTTGGACTGTAAGCACTATGAGAGTGTCAAGAATGTGTGTTATATTTACCAGTGTATGCCGGGAATCTGGTACATACTAGAATATCGAAAAGATAATCTTGAAAAGAAGAAGAAAGAAAAAAAGCAAAAAGAAAGAAAAGAATGAACACATGAGTGGATGAATGATTGACAGCTGCTTCTTGCTATTTTAACTCTGCTGACCTCTAGGTTTCCTCATTACCCTGTATCTTTCTATACTGGTCCTCTTAAGTTCTTAAACTGCTGAGGCTAGAAGTCAGTTAACCAAACATACACAGGGTTACCTGTGTATAAACTAGGAGCAAACAGGCATAGGAAGGGTCCTAAGAAACTCTCAATAACTAGACCTACTAACTTTAACTTGTGTCTTGATACTTTTTATTAATATTATTTCTCTGAAATGTTTATTTATTAGAGAAATGAATTCCAGATAAATGAAGCATCACTGTATGTTATTCGGACTATTAATATATTAATAAGAGATGCTATTTCTGGATTGCCTCTTATGTGTAGAAATTGTCTTAAATTCTTTGTTTCTTTGTATACATTCATACATTCTTTCTGGAGAGAGGGTGTCACTCTGTCACCAAGGTTGGAGTGCAGTGGTGCAATCACAGTTCACTGCAACCTCCGACTCCCAGGCTCAAGTGATCCTCCTGGTTCAGCCTCCTGAGTCCCTAGGACTAAAGATGTGTTCCACCAAGCCCTGCTAATATTTTAATTCTTTGCAAGACCTCCCTATCTTGCCCAGGCTTGTCTCAAACTCCTGGACTCAAGCAATCCTTCTGCCTCGGCCTCCCAAAGTGCTGGGATTACAGGTGTGAATCACCACGCCCCACCTGCAGTATTTCTTTTAATCTTTAAAACTCCTCACAAAATTGGTTCTATTATTATTCTCATTTTATACTTAACAAAACCATCCCAGATCACACAGTGTGGAAGTGGTGAAGCTTAGAGAATTAATTATTAGTGTTTCTCATGACTACTTTTATTGTTGGTGTGCACAGTCTTTGTTCTTTTGGACGTCAAGGTGTATAAGCACTAGAAGGTCGCACCAGGGTGATATGGAAGAAGCAAAGCTGCTGTACTTAGAGATTGGTCAGGTGGCACGTGAAGCAATGACCTTCATTGCTATTCACTTGAGTGCTGCATCATGCTGCTTTGTTGCTGCGTGTAGAACAAAATAAGAATTGAATCTTTTTGAAGTAGGTGAAGTATGAGTAAGGCTTTGAAGAATGTAGGGTTTGGAATCATTATGAATGGGCAAAAGAATATTCCCTTTTAGAAAAAGGAAGAATATCTGTTTAACTCTGGTCAGTTTTTGAATTTAATAGTCTTATCTCATGAGAATATTGCCTCAAAAAGCAGAAGAAAAAATTTCCATTTGTAGTATAGTTGAGCTACTCAAGCCACAATCTCAGACCAAGATTTCTCCATATTTTCTATCTCTTGGGTTTCAGAAACTCTGACATAATAGGACATTTGATTTTGTCTTCAAGTGAGTGAATAATTATATGAGAGGAAGGTGACCTGAAGAAATGGATTCCATGAAAACAAACTTCACTGTGACTGAATTTGTGTTCCTGGGTCTCTCATCTCAGCCAAAGATGCAGCTCATTCTTTTTGTTATGTTCTTGTTCTTTTATTTATTAACAGTATCTGGGAATATTATCATCATTACTATTATCCAGATAGAACCCCGTCTCCAAACCCCCATGTACTTCTTCCTCACTAATTTATCCTTCCTGGACATTTGCTACACGTCCACCAATGTCCCCCAAACGCTGTCCAACATGGTGGGGAAAAAGAATACCATCCCATTCTCTGGCTGTGCTACTCAGATGTACTTCTCCCTCTCCTTTGGAATGACTGAATGTGTTCTCCTTGGTGTCATGGCTTATGACCGCTATGTAGCCATTTGCCATCCTCTTCATTATACTGTCATTATGGATCGTAACACCTGTGTCCAACTGGCAGTCGTTTCCTGGTCCAGTAGTTTCCTGAGTTCCATGGTTATCAATGTCCTCACCTTGAGTTTGCCCTACTGTGGGCCCAATACCCTGAATCACTTTTTCTGTGAGGTACCTTCTGTCCTGAGACTGGCTTGCACGGATACCTCACTCACTGAACTCATTGTTTTTATCTTCAGTATCATCATCGTCTTCATCCCCTTCCTACTCATTGTTGTTTCATATGCCCAAATCCTTCAGTCTGTTCTCAGGATGCGGTCAGCCTCCGGCGGGTACAAGGCACTATCCACCTGTGCCTCCCACTTGACAGTGGTGGCCTTATTTTATGGGACTGCCATCTTCATGTACATGAGACCTCAGTCGAAGTCCTCCCGGGCTGGAGGCAAGATCATTGCAGTGTTCTACACAGTGGTCACGCCCATGCTCAACCCCCTGATTTACAGCCTAAGGAACCAGGATGTGAAAGGAGCTTTAAGAAGAGCTATTGCAAAACAGAGGACATGAGAACTGTTAACGGGACACTAACCTTCGCTGTTAATTCCATTCTGAATATGAAGTTGGAGTGTAAAAAAATGACTTGGGCAGTCAATATCTGTCCTGCCACTCATAAAAGACACATAAATCCAGGGGCAAACTCAACAGAAAAAATTATTTCCTCCAGGGTCACAAGCAGAGCTATAATGTGTTAAAACAACTCCCTTTACTGAATGGCTATTTTTTTTTTATTTCAGCATATTGCAAGGGTACAAATGTTTAGGTTACATATGTTGCCCTTGCCCCACCCGAGTCAGAGCTTCAAGCGTGTCCATCCCCCAGACAGTGTGCACCACACCCGTTAGGTGTGTATATACCCACCCCTCTCTTCCCCCTCCCATTCGCCCAACACCAGATGGATGTTATTACTACATGTGAACTTAAGTGTTGATAAGTTAATAAAATGGCTACTATTTTGTTACTCATTGAAGAAAAAACTTATTTCTTTAAAATTGCAGTCTAACAAAAATAAAAAATAAATAAATAAAATCACAGCCTATCTGAAATTAATTGTTTGACATTATATCGGTAAGATAAAAGATGGTTCTTCTGCCTGTATTTATTTTTTATTTACTTTTCTTTCCTTATATCTTTATTCTATAAGCTATTTTCTTTTTTTTATTTCAGAATATCATGGGGGTACAAATGTTTGCTTACATATATTGCCTTTGCCCCACGGAAGTCAGAGCTATAAGCGTGTCCATTCCTCAGATGGTGTGCACTGCACCCATTAGATGTGAATATAATGAAACTATATTTAGAATTGGAAGAAGAAAATTATAATTTCAAGCTTCTAATTTAGCTATGAATGTGGGAAGTCATTTCTTTTCTATGGGCTTTCTTTTAAAAACGAGACGGTTGTTGGATTACATAATCTCTAAATATCTATCTATGTGTCTGTCAACGTCATCATCATATCTATTATCTCTGAACATAGGTTTACCATAAACTTGGCAAAATTTATTCTGAAATGGTTTTTTAATTTTAATTTTTTGGACATGGTTTGTTTATTTTAAGAATGATAATGCAATGATGAAAGGTTTTAATATTATGACTATTGATATAGAGTATATAATAACCACAACTATCATACACCATGTTACCATTTTTCCTAATGTATATCTTTCCCCTTGAAACGTGAAAACATTATTTAGTATCACAATTGTAAAGTATGAGGATTATACAATGTTAAAGGGGAATTATTAATAGTTTCATGATGGTATTATCATGCCTCATTGATATAACTCTTTCAACACAACCTGAAAATCTGAAATGCTTCCTAGGTGCCATGTCCTATTTTGTCTCTTTCTTTCTATCTATTAATGTTATAGTGACTTCTCTAGCCCACTTGGCCTTGCAAAGATTTAGCTCACTATAGTCATAGAAATTTGTAGCTCTTTCAATGGGTGCTTCATAGCATAATTTTCTATAAATCCTGATTAATGAATCTAATCAAATCATCAGACTAAAGATAGCCATGAATCTAGTCCTTTATAGAAGTTTCCCAAACTTCTTCTCCAATTCTCATCATGTATGCCACTTTCTATAGTGCTACACATGACTCTATAGAATACTGGAGTAGGAATCAGGAGAAACTAGCTCCAATTTCATCTCTACTATTGAGAAGCTAAGAGCACACTGGCATGCCATTTAAACTTTCATAACTCCAGTTCCTCAGCTGAAGAAATATGTTACTAATACTTTCCTATGAATCTTAAAGAACTCATACATATCTCTGGTAGATTTCCTGAGACCCAGAATGGGATCTAGGTTTCAGTAGTTCTTCTCTAGCCCAAAAAGATGTGATCATTCATTTGTTCCATGAACATTTATTGCTCACTTCATACATTCCAGGACTTGAGGATAAAAAAGGAGCCTTCCTTAAAGTCTCACAGTCTACCAAGGGAGTCATCATATTAAGGCATATATGTTTTAGTGTTAGAGCAGAATTGCATGGACAGTACTTCTCTAGAACATTGGAGAGCCACAATTTATTAAAACTAGACATTTTTAAATATACTACATCAGTTTTTCATATATTTTAATATATAAACTAGAGAGTTTTTGTGAGTAAAGTTTAGCACTACTGATACCTCCTTCAGGACAATAGGCAAAAATCAAAACTGCCTTGGGCAAGAGGGACAACTGGCTACAATAACATTAGTCTTCTTAGTCCTCAGAGCAACCCCATGATGTAGGTGTCATTGGCACCATTTTACAGATGAGAAAACATTGGAGGGTGAGTCCATGAATGATTTATAGAATCATTGATTCTATAAATTGATTTGTGATATGAAACAGAAGTAGGCATGTTCCAGGTGGGTCTGTGGATTTTGGAGCAAAAGAATTAGCAGAAACAAAAGTGTACATAGGGGAAATTCATGATATACTTAATTCAGTGTGACTTGAACTTCTAGAAAGTGAGATATGGAAGGGAATGGCTGGGGATGAAGCTGAAAATGTTGAATTTCGTATTTCACCTGTGGCTGTCATTCATGGTGTTCCTTCATCATGGGCTCTGGTCTAGTCTTCTAAAGTCAGGTCTGGTGAAGGAGTTGCTGTCCTCATTAACATTTGATCTAACGGAGTTAAACATACAGGTACCAACACGGCTGCTTTCACAGCCCCTCTTGTGGCTGCACAGTTTTGCAGTTCATGTAGCTGCTTAAAGCAGTGCAGCCAAAAACATTTTTTATTACTTGTTTCTTCACACAAATATTCTTTAAGTGTCTATTATAAGCTTATTATTGTGATGGGAAAAACCCGGATGCATCTTATATAGTGCCTTCCTTCAAAACGTTTACACGTGATTATAATACTCACGTACACACAACCATAAGTTACAAATTGAGGGATTTTGCTGTTCAGAAGAGAGGGTTTTCTACCAGCCCAGTAGACTGGAGAAAGAAGAATTTCTTAGAAATGATATGAGAGCTGGTCTTTAAAGGAAGAGAAGAGTTTGGACATCCTGAATCATGAAGCTGAAACTGTTAAAGAAGAATGAAGTAGAGGATGCGGAAGCAGTGGATGAGGATGAGCAGGGAGAAATAATACCAGACAGATGGTTTAGAAAAAATTCTGAAATACCAAGAAAAGGACTTTGGTGATTTTATAGCTCTTAAGTTAGGCAACAGAGCTATCTATGGGATAGTTTGGAAACTGAGACCCTAATAATTTCAGATATCCTCTCCAACGTAGAGATTGAAGGCAGGAACTTCAGACTAAATTCTTCCCTTGGGATAAAACCAGACTTGGGGCTAAATGTAAGAGTTTTATGCAAGTCCCATTAAGAAAAGTACACCATCTGTTCCATTAATCCTGATTCAAATAGCCAGAGTCTACCCAGATTTATAATACCAGCCTAATGGCTAAGTTGCTGTACTTGTTTCCTGAAAGTTTGCTCTGCTAATGGATACGTGACAGAAATATCTGCTCTCCAAATGATAATCTCCCATGTACTTAAATTGGTGCCAGATCAGTGCACTACATTTCAGTTTTAGCACCAAACCCACCCACTGGTTACCCAGCTCAAATGGCCCATGGACATGCCACATCGTTTCCAGACTCTGCCTGTATTTACTGTTTTCTTCCTCTGGTATTTCCTACCTCATTTTCTTCTTTAATTTTTGGTCCTTGATTTAAAGACAACTGAAACGCCTCCTTCTCCATAAAGCCTGCCCTGTCTCCCAAGAGGATGTGCTGTCTTTTTAGTATGAGTTACCAAAGCACTTTGCAATTCTCTTTTTTTTTTTCTTTTCGACACTTATTATTTTTTCCTGTGATACAGAGTATTTGCATTTGTCTTATCTTCCTACAGGTGGAAACTCCATGTGGTCAAGTATATATATCTTATATTGTCCACCAGGTTTTAAGCACAGACTGTTTAGAAAATTCTCACCTGATGTCATAAAGCTGAAGAGTAGAGGAAGCAGAATTCAATCTCAGTTTTATCTCACTCTGACATCTCTGCTCTTAACCATTTCTGCATTAGTTTTTGTCTTCAGAGCCCCTAGTACAGTGACTATCAACTCTTTGTTAATTAAGGAAACATAAATTCATATGATTATGCAGCCTGTTACAGAGAACATGATTGACAGGTTTACCATTGTTTAATTTTATTACTGGAAAAGTTTTTTAATATATGAAAGAGAAATCACGAGTTTTCAAACATAAAGAAGTTATTGATCTCTTATTTGGGCAAACTAATAGGACAGATAAGGTATAAAAATAGTCTTCCTTTTATTGATGAAGAGACTGAAGTTCAGAGACATTAAGGGATTTATTTAAGACAATAATTGGTGGAACTGGGACCAAGACCAAGATAATCTAATTTTTATCCATTTTTATCTTGTCATGTTAAGTTTATGTCAATACTTCTACTAACAACTACAGGGAAAATAAAACATTTAGTTCCCTTACTTTATTATATTACATTGATGGCATAATTACATATACTTAAGATACAATTGAAGGAAAAATAGGAGGAATTAATGTTTATTAAGCATCTTTATGTGACAAATATTTTATAGAGATTACAGCATACCCTTGAGAAATGCTAAAAGGTGAGCATTATTATTCCCATTGGTGGATGAAGAAATCAAGGCTTAGGGAGATAAGTAAATTGCCCAAAATCACATAGCTAGAAAACAGCAGAACCTATGTGAGGAATCCTTTCTAAGCAGTCCAAGACATGAAGATTTGTCAGCAATTAGTGGAAAGTGCAGCCATGGATCCATTTTTCATTCTATCACTTAACTTTGATAAGTCTGTTGGGGTATCTAAGATTTATTTTTATCCTTTTTAAAATGAGGACAGTGCCTATCTCTGATGATTGCTGTAAAACCTTAATGAGATTTAAAGTACTCTGTTTATTGAGTGAATACAGGAAACAAGAATAAAAGGTAATCCTTCAGCAATAAGGTCAGTGATTAGAAATTTAGAAATGGAATTCAAAGATCTTCCTAAGTCTAAGGCAACTGCTTTTTCAATTATAACATATATTAATATTTTAGTTAATGGGATAGGAAAGTCCTATTTTTTTAAATTTCACACAACATACGTGATTTACACATTTAAGTATAAAGAAAGAAACAGAAAGATACATCTCTGGACTGTTTCTGGACTGTCCAATCTACATGTGTCCATAGCCAAAGGCTATTCTTTCTGCATATTTGACACCAACGATATGTTTTAGAAATTCACCGTATAGCTGAGTAATTTTATACCAGATCAGTTCCAACTCAGGTACAAAGACACCAATAGGAAGCCCAGTAAATCCTGGGTCTATTATCCCTAAAAGTACTAGGTGCCTTTCATAGTGAATTAGGCGGCTCTTCACTTTAGGACAACCATTGCGTTTCCCTCGCCTTTAACTACATTGCACTGGAGGAAGGGTTGAGATAAAGAGATTAATGATTGTTAAGTATTTGAAACTGATAGTGTGATGAAATTTCAGCACATCTAAGAAAAAGTTAGCTTTTCCCAGATTTCAATCTGCTACCTTTACTTGTTGCTGCTACCTGACATTCTTGTTTTTAATTGAAGATTTTCAGCATTCAGAACATGTAAAGAGGAATTATATTCTCTTCTCTTGCCAGTCATTGATACATCAGGGTTAATGAGACTGTTGTTTGTTTGTTTGTTTTCTTTTGAGACAGGATCTCCCTCTATTGCCCAGGGTGGAGTGTAATGGCATCATCATAGCTTGCCGAAACCTCAGACTCCTGGACTCATGTGAACCTCCTGCTTCAACCTCCTGAGTAGCTAGGACTACAGACAGCATGAACATACCCAGCTAATTTTTCTATTTTTTTGTAGAGACAGAGTCTCATTATGTTTCTCAGGCTTGTCTTGAACTCCTGGCCTCAAGCAATCCTCCTGCCTCCAGCTTCCCAATGTGCTAGGATTGCAGGCGTGAGTCACTGTGTTCAGCCAGTGAGACTGTTCTTTAGTAAGGGCCTGGGCAAGCTGGTGGAAGGCATGGAGACCCATGGCACCTGAGGAAAAGCTGGGTTCTAATTACAGTTAGAAAAGAGAAAAATATTTTAGATGAAAGCAGGTAAACTAATCTTGTAGACATTACAATCTTGCTAAAATTAGCCTTACGAGTTGCTCCAAACTATATTTTTCTTACAGTCCCAGAGTTCTAGGGTTTCTCTGAGTGTCAAAAGGAAGCCAATACATGAACCTGACAAAACTTAGATTTCCCATCCCTTTTGAATGTTAGGCAGAGAAAATCAAATGGATCCAGTAAATATTAGGTAAAACCAACCTCTTGACTAAAGGGAAACCCAAGGACGGACAAAATGGGTCCTGTCAATGCTCACAGAACTAGTTAGCAGCAGAGCCTAAGCCCCCAGCTCTTCTTCTTGGACTTTGCATCATTGCCGATTTTGTTATGTGTGGCAACATATTCAGAGAGATGATAGAGTAACTGAAAAACAAACCCCTTGTTGTCAAAATGTGTTTTATGTTTACGCCGTGCAGAATCTGGCACACACCTAGCGCTTGTATGTTTGTATTAAAGGTATGAGTGAGTAGATCTCAGACCGAGTTAAGTCATCCTCCACACCAGCCCCTTCCCCCATATTTTAACTGCATTTTCTCTGACTTCTTTTCAGAGTAGAAACATTTTTAATATTTGAATTTGGAAATCCTTATGTCACTGAAAAAAAATTGCTCTAAAGTGATTGACTATTTCTTTCCCCTATCAAATCTTGACCCAAATTCTAATCAATATTTAGTTTCCAATCAATATATAAACAAACCTTAAAAAAAAAAGCGAGTGCATCTTGCACAGTGTGTCTTTCAAAAATATTAATTGAATTTATATTCCTTCCAGGTTGTAGAGTTGAGGGTTATAGAAAACCCTTCAGAATTTAAGATTCACTCAGCAAGAAGATGGTAATTTGCGTAGTATTTATTGGAAAACTATTTGCATCTTTTATCTTCTGCCATCATCCTTTTGCCACTATCATTTTCTTGTGGCAAAAACAGATTTTCATTTTTTAATTATTATCAAGATTTTTTCCCAATTAGTTTTTGGAAAGCAGATTTTACATCCTTATTCCGCAAACTGTAGATCAAGGGATTCAACATGGGGATGATGACAGTATAGAACACAGAAGCCCACTTGTCTTGGTCCAGGGAGTAGCTGGATGTTGGCCTCAGGTACGTAAACATGACTGTGCCATAGAAAAGGGTGACACCAGTCAGGTGAGACCCACAGGTGGAGAAAGCCTTCAGGCGGCCTTCCCCTGAGCGTATTCTGATGATTGCAACGAGAATGAAGGCATAGGAGATGAAGATGATGAGTATGGTGCTGAATTCAATGAAGCCACACAGACTGAAGAGCAAGATCTCACTGATGTAGGTGTCTGAGCAAGAGAGAGCTAATAGCGGTGGAATTTCACAGAAGAAATGATTGATGACATTGGAACCACAGTAACTCAGGCTGAAGGTGAGGGAGGTGTGGGCTATTAAACTCACTAGACCAGCCAGGTAAGAGCCCAGCATGAGAGCCAAGCAGACTCGCTTGGACATGAGGGTGCTGTAGTGGAGGGGCCGGCAGATGGCCACGAAACGATCATAGGCCATGGCAGCCAGGACATAGCACTCGGCGTCCACAAAACCTACAAAGAAAGCAAACTGGGAGGCACAGCTGGAGAAGGAGATAACTTTGTGTTTTGTTAGGAAGTCAGCCAGCATCCTGGGGGCAATGGCCGTGGAGTAGCCCAGATCAACAAAGGAGAGGTTGCAGAGGAAAAAATACATGGGTGTGTGAAGCTGAGTGTCTGCTACAATCAGGATAATCATACCCACGTTCCCCACTACGTTGACCAGGTAGACAGTGAGGAAGACCGCAAAGAAGATGATCTGCAGCTGAGGGTCCTGTGTGATGCCCATAAAGATAAACTCAGTCACCACTGAGTGGTTTTCTTTATCCATTGTTCTAATCGTATGTATACTTGGGTTTGGTTTACTGATGAGTATAGTAAATTCACTGTGGCTGCAAATCTTCAAACTAAAGATAAGGAATCATATGCCAGAGATATTGTAAAAGATAGATATATTTCTGCCATAAATGAAGGCTTTGTTTAGGGTTGATTCTTTTTTTTTTTTTTTTTTTTTGAGACAGAGTCTCACTCTCTTGCCTGGAGCGAGTGCCGTGGCGTCAGCCTAGCTCACAGCAACCTCAAACTCCTGGACTCAAGCAATCCTACTGTCTCAGCCTCCCAAGTAGCTG